>JACEGR010003425.1:0-105319 GCA_014170235.1 Listronotus bonariensis
TTTATATTTGACTGTTGCTGAGATAATCCACCGTTCCGGTCATTTTCTACTAATCCTGTATATTTTTATAAAAATCAATTCTACAGGCAATTCCAAGAAAACATGTACCACATGTTATACCTATCTCATTTGGTTTTTGAAAAATGGCGTTCGAAAATGTCATCTTATTCGCCATTTTATCGAGTTTTACAAAACTAATGATGGTAAAAAGGGCTAATGCGATTTTTTATACATGTTTTATGAATTCCCTTATCCTATTACCGTTAAAATACTATTTCTGGTTTTACCGGAAGTACAACGAAAATTGACTTTTGGCAGTAAAGACCTTTAATAATTCAATTGAAAACCACTACCTTAAGCCTCAAATTTGAACTAGAACTAGTTTCTTAACCTTTGTTGATAAATATATCTCTAAACCCGGTAGTTTTTAATTTAATCTATGGTTGTATTTAGAATTAAATTATGAGTTTATTAAGTTTAAAACCAAATATTCCGCCCATTAAAAAAAACAAAGTTGATGATGGTGGCTCAGAGACGAAACGTCAGATTTTAAATTAAGTGATATCATTTTATACAACCGAAAAAGCAACAATGTTGATATGTCGTTAGTTTTAAAATATCTCTTTAAATAAACCGAGAAAACAGTAAAAGCTGTTTCGCAAAATTTCTATTTTTGCCGGATAATTCCGGAAGGGAATTTTAAATTTTAAAACGGTATATTGTTAAGCATAAAGATGCGCAACTTTTTCCCAATTTAACCAACCCTGTATCTCTGACCGTTTCCGAGATCCTAATGGTGTTTCTTGAATTCATTACAACGTGTATGGTAAACTTTTCTTTTTATTAAAAAAAATAGTATAGCTTTTATAAAGTTTTGTAAAATTATTAGGCTTTTCTTTTTGTAAAAAATAATTATGACGATCATGTTTGGCATTTCAGTACATGGTACTGTCAGTTGTGATTCTGTTATTATTATACACTGTGATTCCTTGTTTAATATAAAAGATAGTTTGCTTTATAAACATAGGGTCAAAAGTCAACCATTAGGAAGATATGGCGGTACAAAAATAGCGAAAAAATTAAGTTTTTATTTTTTACCTAAAAAACGAAATGCGCTATACAAAGGAAATTTTAAGAAAATATTGCTATTTTAAAAACAAACTTTTAAATAATTTTTCACGTTTTTAAAATCAATGGAAGTGGTAAAAATAGGCTACGTTTAGTGTTTTTCCCAACAAAATTTAAACAGAGACTTACGCAATGACCTCCAAAAATATAAATTTGAATAGCCTAATGTATTTAAAATTTTTCTTTCTTTTTTTTTTTATTAGTCTTACCGATTTAAAATAAAAAACAAACGGACGGGGACGAGAAAATTTATTTTATTAAAAAATAATTGTTATATTTTTTCATTGGACATTATTTGGTAGTTTAAAACAATACTTTTATTATTTTTTTAATAAAAAATATTGACATTTTTTTTTCTTTTATTCAACTTTTTGTGTTTTTTGGAAACACCTTGTATATTATATACCAGATAATTTTTATATGGGTGAGAACTTTATTTTATGTCATTAATTTTTAATTTACAATAAAATTATACTTTTTTTTGTTTAATTTTAAATAGTAAGTTATCTTGCTAAATAAAAAAAAATACAAATGTTTTGTTTAATTTAAGTCATTATCCTTAGAAATAATTTTTTCGGGATTATGAGTATAGCTTATGAATTACCCTGCACATAGGTATTTTCTTGTCTTTCTTTTTTGGTTTATACATCTAAACAGAAAAAGCAACCAAAGCAACCTTATTCTAACTCCAAAATAAATTCATTAGACGTATTAATTTTTAAAATCCTACCTACTAATTTATAAGGTTTACACGAATTTGAAAAATTCAAACAACAAACTTACCTATGCCTCCCTGATCTCCACTATAAAATTCCGCGCCACTCCGAATACACGATACTCCGGGAGTCATTACAGCCGGCTCCTCTTCCCTCTCTGTCTAACATCCTCTCCATCACCTGCTCTTCTCCTTCCTATACTCTCCGTTCCATTAATTAGATCTGGATTCTGCTCGAGTTGATACCTGAAATATAGATAGAGCTTTAAAAGTGTAACACAAATAACAATGGTAAGAAGATGTTTAATGTAATGTTAACTAGTAAAAGAAACTTTTTTATATTTGGTTTTCTCTTATCTCCATTCTTAATAAAATTATACTAGGTTAGTAAAAAGTACTGTAACTTTTAAATATCTTTAAAACCGCTAAAGTTACATCTGCCAAATTTGGTATACTTAGAACCAGATTTAATTTATTCTGAAAGCGATGCCACAAAGTACACAAAAAATTATAAACTAAACAAACCTTTTCGAAAGCATAAGCCTCTGACAGAGCCTGATTACATATTTTTTAGATAAATAAATAAAAACATTGCAAAAATACGTATCACGTATTTAAGAAACACCCTCTTATTTCGTCTCTGGCCTGCTATAAAACTGTGGCACGTGGCGTACTCCTCGGATTGAATATTTTTGCTGCAATAAATCATTTTTTACAAAAGGGTTTGGTAACTTTATTATTTTTTGGGTACTTGGCAGCATCGCTTTCAGAATGGATTAAATATGGTTCTAACTTTATCTAGAAGGTATCGGGCATAAAGGATTTAATAGTAATATTGTCATTGTTGCCAGATTTCCCCGTTTTATGTTACACGTATCTTTTTCGTTTTATTTTTTTAATGTTATACCCTATTTATTTTTATTGCAATGAATTGCACAGCAAAAAATAAAAAATCGATTTTTTGGGCAAGTAGAATTGAATAGTGATAATGTCAGTCTTGCCAGATTTTTCAGTTTTGCGCTATATGTAATATTTTGGTATTTTAAATTAAATACCCTATTTTTTTCTCCAATAAAAGAAACTTGTTAAATTTAGTAACATTGCAAATTTTTAAAATTTAATCTTTACCAATTACCGAGATATGACAACACCGCAATTCTATTAAAATTTGGCAATAGTGCTGGTTTCACTGATCAATTAGGCATGCCCAAAAACCCTAAATTATACCAATAAAACATAGCTTTATCGGTATTAAAGATATTTAGACCCTAAAATACTTTCTGCTGAAAGTGTGGTGTAATATATCTCAACAACTAATAAAGACAGAATTTTAAAAATTCAGAGACCTACTAAATTTGATCCGTCCAATTTTTTGCAATTAATATAAATGGGGCATTTTATATAAAAAAAAACTTCACTTATAGGTGCAGCACAACACTATTTAGTTCAACATGTCCAAAACACCTTAGTTACCAAATTTGGTAAATATTGCTTTAGCGGTTTTAAAGTTATTTTAAAGTTGCGGTACTTTTTGTTAACCCAGTATGAATAAATGTTTATTATATTTTTTTTTACAGATAGTCCCCATAGCACGAGAACTTTTGTAAAAGCTAAAAGTTTTTAAGTACATACTACCAACGTAGGTAGAAGAGATGGGAGACAATAAACTTTAACTCATAGTGGCTTTGGCAGGTACCAGGTAATAGGGTTAATAAAACTTAACTTAACTTAAAACCTAACTTTTCCAATTTCGTTACTGATTTTTATATTTGTTACCTGGGTACCTATTGGAAGATGTTTCCAGTCGCCATACAGTTTTCACAGTCCCAACCCGTTGGCAGACAAACATCTTGAGTTATGTCCCATATTTCTGTTATTTACCAAGGTATAACAAGAAGTCTTAAATAAGAGTTTTATAGTTTTCAAATAGACATGCCCTTAACATATTTTAATGTATACAGAGTGTCCGAACAAACAATTACAAAAACCAAACTTATAGCGATAACTTTTTGTTGACAGTCTTTGGAAACCATAAAACTCTTCTTTAAGACGTTTTCTCATATTTTGGACTTCCTCGGACCGCTGGGCCACCCTGATATGTTAGTCTGCCAACGGGTTGGAACTGTCAAAACTATCTGGCGACTGAGGAATTGTCTTTCAATAGGTACCCAAGTAACATATTTATCTAAAATTTACCTTTTACAAAATAAATAATAAGAGTTGAACTTCATAGTCTACCATCACTTCTACTTACTGGGAGTATGCACTGATAAACTTTAAGCTTTTCACAAAATAACGAAGGTCTGCCGCTTACAGGCTATTGGACTATAAATTGAGAAAACACCTGAACAAAAATGTGTTTTATTGTAATTCAGTAACCCTAGTTGCCACAATCAAAAATTATTTTGTTGGATTTAAAAGTCAGTATTAAAGTGGCATGGTATTCCCATGCATGGAGCCGGTACTACCACTTTAATAGGCTTTGTAAGGAAGGCGAAATGCTCTGTGAGAGAATCCTGCTAAATACCATAAAAAGCTCTATTTTTGTAACTGTCAAAATACGAAGACTATTATGTGTAAGTTCCAGTGTGTTAATTAGCAGCAGATAAAAACAACCCTAGGACGGACGTGTAAATATGTTTGTTATGCATATAGCACTTTCCCTTAGTATTATCACTGATAAATAATTCTTTAGCATTTTAGTAATATTTATTAAATAATAATAACAACCATAACTTTTAAACACATGAATTAAAACAAAAGAATTTTATATTTATTTTAATCCCAGGTTTAAGTTTTTAACACACCTAAAGAAGGAGGAAGTTTTCAATTCGCCTGTATGTTTTTTTTGTGTATGTTACGCGAATACTTTAGCGTTTGTGGACCGATTTTATTATTATTTTTTTAATTTGAAAAAGTGCACTTCCACGGTGGCCCCATAAAAAAATGAACTTAGGATCGCGAGAGGAAAAGGTACTAGATCTATGTTTTCTGTCTACCGTACGTTGTTAGTGCTGCTAAGCTGCCTTTAGTGTGGTATATGCTCAGAAAAAAAAAATCAGGGGCTCATTCAAAATCGACAAATTTGGGGTAAAATTTACTTTTTTACCCAACTAAAAGATGTGCTAGTAGTGTGTGTTTTAAGTGTATGTTTATCGATTTAATTGAACTAAATATACACAGTAGTTTTTCAAATTAAATCGACTTTAAATATTAAAACTCACTTAAAAGTAAAAAAATTAAAAAATAATTTCGGTAAAAACATTTATGCTAAACTAGTCAATATTAATAACTACATAAACAAAACCTTTTTATACTTTAATACCATATGGTAGAACTTTACTTCTCTTTTTAAACCTTTTTTTATATTTTTACTTTTTAATGGGCTTTAATATTTTTTAAAGTCAGTCTTACTTTTTATTGACAGAATAATTTTTTTTAAGATTTTTTTTTCAACAAAAGATTCCATTCTTACCTTCTTAAAGATAGTGGACTAACAGCTTGAATTCTATTAGCTGTTCTCACAGGTGACAAGTTAGTAGGAAACTGGTTGTCACATGCTCGTATACCGTAAAGCACCATTTCTTCAGCTTCAGCTGTACAGGTTGTTGTTTGTGTTGTTGGGGTTGTATTGGTTTGCTTTATTTGTTGGTCCAAAGGTGATGATGACAGTGATTTTGATGCTGCAAAGATAAAACAAATAAAAGTTTAAAACATTTATGATATAAATATAAGTCCTTTTTTTACAAATATTTTAGTATCCTTAAAGAACAATATCGATGTTTGACGGTAGGATATATTCCAACCGCTTATACAGTACCAAAAAGCAATCAATAAATTTATTTTCGAGTTAAAAAGTATATACAAAAAAAACAATAACTGAGAGATACGTCAATAGTTATATATGCAGTTATATATACCGAGTTATATATACCGAGTTATATTACAATATTTAAAACGTAATAAATATTTTTAAAACAAATTTAAATAATTTTAGAGCTTCGAAGAAGTAATTCATAACCCGATAATATAAAGTCAATACCTTTACCAACTACAAAATGACGGTTCTTAAAAAATTACCCAATTACCTGATTTGAATAGACATATTTCCCAAAGTAATACAGTTATATGTACCCGATGTGGTATTTTCTTTAAGCTCTTTTGAAATTCCTTAATTGGTGATATAATCTACTGGGTGTTTTATGTTAAGCATTAAGAAAATACCATATTAATTACATCTAACTTTATTGCTTCTAAAAATATAAATATCGAAATCAAATATTTAGGTAGTTTTAAAGTACCGCTGCTTTATAGAAGGACGTATTTACTTTATATTATAGGATTGTAAATTACGCATCAGGAGCTTTAAAAATGTTTTCCTCATATGGCGCCCAGCAGCCTTCCTAAAATTTTTATTTGCCCATTTCACTTCTAAATATAATATTTATGCAACAATTTCATATACCAAATTTTTAAAATTGACCCCTTCAAGAAATTAAAAGGGGGAGGGGGTAATTATTTTTCACTTTTCTACCTTGTATTTTAGTTTATTATCAACTTTTGTACTGAGCTTATTTTAGTTAAATTGCATTATTTTAATTTCACAATTTAAAGATAAATTATGGCCCTTGTATTACATCATGACTTTAACGTAACCTTTTATAAAATCATGTCAGTTTATATGCTTAAAACTGGTTAACCCAAGACCATAAAACTCATCGTTCTATGACACGCCGTTCTTAAACATTTGAAGGTTCAAATTTCGTAGGGTAATAACTTCCTTGTTTCTTGGTATTTGTAGTGTGTATATATATATATATATATATATATATATATATATATATATATATATATATATATATATATATATATATATATATATATATATATATATATATATATATATATATATATAAACATTTTATTTTATAAAAATGCACATAATTAATACTTTTTATATTAATAGATACAATTATTCTCTAAATATTTCTTGTTGGGTACACGCCAAACGTTACCAAAAGAGAAAGGGACCGCTTTAGTCCTGGTAACGAAGTACAGGGTGTTCAACTATGTTTTGGCCCATTTTAATAGCAAATACCTTTAGAATAAATAGAGTTTCAAGGTGCGGTTTTTGCAGAAAGCCTTTAGATCTTTTAAACGTTTTTTATTATATCCTACTGTTTTTGACATTCTGTTAACACAAAAAAATGGACGATTTTCCGATATAAGGTAACTGTGTTATTTTAAATTAAACACTATGTGTATTTATATATCATCTTAAAATTAAATATTTTTCCTTTAAAAAAATGTAACATGAAATAGACTGCATGGCATTTGACAATAAAAATTTGGTTCATACATACAGCAATAAAAGCTATACGATATTCCCTAAATAATAGTTGAAGTGAAGCCTAATTTTTTTATAAACCCTTGTTAATTTTGTAAATATCCCAAAGCTTTGTTGCCGTATTCTTTTTCTGTTACCTTGTATGAGGCAAATTTTTATGGTCCAATCATACTTTTATTTGCCATGCAGTCAATTTTTAGACATCAATAATTCCAATATATTTTTTTTAACCATAGCATATGTTACATTTTCTTAAAAGAAAAAGATTGAATTTCCCGACTATAAAAAATATTCAATAGCACAAACCAAATGGCAAGAATATTATAAATTTAAGAAATGTTTCTGCGAAAAACGCGTCTTAATACTTTATTTGTTTTTGCCATTTAAATGAGTTAAAATATAGTCAGACACCCTCTGTTACAAACAAAGCCTGTTTCTCACTGTTGACTACTCTTTTTTAATAGAAAAACAAAATAAAGACAAAAGTTTCCCTAAAATAAAAATATAAAAATAAGATAATATTTTAAAATAAAAATATTTACTATTTTTATATTCTGTATTTTTTTAAACATACCTACTGTATATTAAATTTTTAAAGTAAAGTAAAATATTTCTAAAGATCTTTATAGTAATATGCATACTCACTCAAGCTTTCCTACGAGTATGATTTGTAACACGCTTTACAACGTACGTCACGTCGCATCGACTTTATCTTTAATGAATCTCGTTAAATTGCTGAACCTTGAGGTAATTTCACAGAAACCATAAAATTTATCACTTTATGACACGACACGTTATGGCTCAAGGAAGAACAATTTCCTTAACAAAATGAAGCCGTGTTCCGTCTCGATGCACCTACCGATAATCTAGTCTCGTATGTGCAACTTAATTATTTAAATGTTTGAGTGAACTTAGGGATCTATTGCCTGCGCTAAAACCAGAGTTTTAATTTAAGATATTGGTTAGATTTCTACTAAATTTAAAATAAAAATATACAGAGTGTCCGCAAAGTCAACGTAAAACTTACAGGACCTCACCTAAAAATCGTTGATTTTCAAGAAATTAAATTTTTGATTGTCGTACCAGAAAAACTTATATTTTTATATTTTGATTTAAGTTTTGCAGCACTTAAAAGCCATTTTATGGATCAAAGACCAACGATAAACTAAAAGATCCTTCTAAAACATCTAGGTATAGTATGTTATTGGATGGACCTAACTATACCTGCAACTTTTTTATTTTTAATATTGTAAAATACTTTCTAAAAGCTTTTGCGATATCCAAACTTAAAAACGTAAAACTTAATTTTCTTAGAAATCCTAAGCATTAAAAAAATATCAGATTTTTTTAACTGTAATTTTCTTTTTTATAGCGCAGTTGCAAATATATACTTTTTTTTATTTATTGAAAGAATATGTTTGCCATTTTGAGCAACCCTGTATATCATAAGGAATTTTTTTAATATAGCCAGACAAAGCAAACATTTTTAATCATAAATAATTTGTTTTTGAAATATAAAAATTATATTTTTTTTTATTTTTGCTTTATTTGGCAACCGTAAAATAAAGAAAAATGTATTGACCACTTTTTTATTTTTTTATATGTAGATTTTTTTGTGTTTATGTGGCGCTTATGTTTGTTTTTTTAAATAAATTTTATGCATTTTTGTATTTTAATTATTTGTTATTCTTTGAAGATTTAATAAATCTTGTATTTTATGTGAAAGTTTATTATTCTCTAAGAAAACAATTTTTGTTATTTCTTTTATACAAGAACTATATCCAAAAAAAGGACAAATAATTTAAGTAATTTTAAAAAACATCGTTTTAATTTTACAGCGGTACGTAAAATAAATTTTACAGTAGATCCTCTTATTTAAACCAGTCCCAAAGTAGAAAATTAAATATTTATTAGACGAGGAATTTAATACTTGACAATGTTTATTGCCACTAAAATAAATTTTAAATTAAATACTTTTTTTTATTATTTCCGTTTTTGTTTTTGTAATATATTTAAAATTAAATAAATATTAATTAAAAAACGACAATAATTACAATTTTGATCTTATTTAAAATAATTTATTTAGTTTTGTGTTCTTTTCAAGAATGTTTCCCATTAAAAATGTACTTTATTTTTATGCAATTTTTATTTCAATTATTTTTAATATATTTTTTTAATACTTATTATATACTATTACTTAAAAACAATAAGTTAAATATCATACCCAATTTAGGGGTGATTTCTTATGGTTTTGTAAAAAAGTTTTTAGTAACATGTTATGCCCGAACTTGCTTTATTTCTAAGATACAGGGGGTAAGGAATTTGAAAAAGTATGTATATTTTTAATATCTTAAAAAGCCGTAAACCGATTTTAATAAAATTTGGTACACAACAACAAGAAAGAGAAAATTGGGTTCAGTGGCGTCTCCAGTGGGCACCGCAGCCAATATTATTAAAAAAATAAAGTACGCCAATGACTTTTCAAAAGTTATTATTTACCTTTTGCAGATTAAGTAATAAAAATGCTACTTTTTAGTTTTCCATATTTTTTTCGTATCTATCTTTGTTTTCGAGAAAAAAGAAAGCTACTTTAAGTCATTTTAAAAAGTAACCATAAACAGCATAAAATAAAATCCAAAATTAAAAGAACAAGAATTTTGACCTAAGTAAATAAAAAAGATGACGATTTTAGATAAAATACACGACTGTTTAGTTATTTTTGGAAAAAATGGTTTAATTTTTATGGTTGCTTTTAATATCATGTTGTCTATGGGTATTTTTAGAAGAAATTAAAGTAAAAATAATATTTTTCTTAAAAACGATGCTAGACATAAATAAATTACAAGGAACTAAAAAGTTGGACCATTATTTGCCCAATCAGAAAAAAATAATTTTAAATACTAAAAAATGATCGTTTAATAATAATATTTATCACAATAATATTAGCTCTGATGCCCACTGAGACGCAACTGCACTTAGTAATCCTATTTTTAGCAAAGCTTTACAAGCACCTTGTTACATATTATTATTTGTTTTTAAATTTGTTAAAGGGTTCCTAAAATATTTAAATTATACCAGCCTTTTAAAAAACTTTAACAACCTGTGTCCCAGACATATATTCAAAAAACTTTTTTATAAAAAGAGATGAGCAATCACTCCCTAAGGTTTTGTATCTTGGTTAGAAACCACCCTGTATAAATGTGGGTTATCTGTGATAAAGAATAATATGGGTATTAATAAAATAATTATGTGGACAAACAAAATAGGTTTAACATTTTGTATCTGGGAAATGCCAATGTTTATATAAATCCTTTGTTATGTTTTCTAATGTAGAATATGCGCATAAATTTTGTTATTAATTTTGTGTAACACCCTGTATAACAAAACATAACGCGATTTAGCAAAATCAAATCATATTAAAGTACCTAAAACTACTAAAAGCCATAATTATTTTTTTAAAAATTAAAGTTAAACCTTGCACAAACAATGTTTTATAGCAAGAGACACAAAGTACCACAATTTAAAATAAATAAATCTAATTAAACAAATATTTTAATTACTAAACTAGCTTCTCTAGTACTTATAAATTGCATTAAAGAACTACTTGTAACTAAAATTTAAAGTTTAAATTTGATGCAACTTTTCTTCTAGGTTAACTGGAAATTAAGTTTGCAAAGTCAAGCAATAATAGGATTAAAACCAGGCAAAAATATGTTTAGACACCCGGACGTTTCTGAAAGCTTGGAAAAATAAGGCTTCTTAAAGCGGTTTTTATAAATATTGTAATTTTACTGAGTAGTGTATTACCAAAAAAAAAATGTCAACACACAAATTAGTTTGTCCTACAAAATACATTTATACAGGGTGTCTGAAAAATGCACGGCCAAATTTCAGAAGGTGATTCCTCATTGAAAAATATGAAAAAACGTTCCTATAAACACGGGTCTGAAAATGCATAGTTTCCAAGATACAGGGTGTCCAACATTTAGGTTCAACATTCACCTTCTTTAATCTTCAGTTGACCTTCACTTTTTAATGTCATTAGATAGTCCTTAAAAAGTGAAGATAGGAAAGTAAAATTAATTTTGCTCTATCTTTACCTGTTTTTGCTCAGTAAATCGTCAAAATTCAAAAATTGCGTCCCAAGAAACATGCAATAAAGTGGTTTTTATTTTTTTCTCGAAAACGAAGCAAGATACAAAAAATTTCAAGAAATAAAAAGTTGTATTTTTAGTTGCTTATTCTAAAAAAATAAAAAAGTTACAAAAAGTCAGTGGCGTACATTTTTTTACAATTATTTTCGATAAGATGTCCCGTGAGACACCACTGGATTTAATAATTTTAATTTAATTATGCCTAACTTTGGCCCTTATTACTAGAAATAACACTGAAAAGTATTCAAGATAACTACAAAAAACCTATTTTATTTAAAAAGTTTAACACCCTGTATCTTGGAAAGTATGCATTTTCGGACCCATGTTTATAGGAACTTTTTTCATATTTTTCATTGAGGAATCACCTCCTTAAATTTGGCCGTGTATTTTTCGAACACCCTGTATAGATTAAACCCCAATAAATTTGACGAGTTTTAGACATTTATTAGCGATTTAAATTAAGCGCCTTTATCGGATGCTTTTTAAACTCTCCTAGTGCACTATGTCAATTATTTGTCATATTTTGCTTGGTGTTGTGGTAATTAGTTCTGACTTTTTCTGATTGTAGTTCAAATTTCTTTTATTATATTAGAATAATTTAAAGCTATCAAATTTTGACGGGTTTTATTTAGTTATATATAAAGAGAAAAAACGCAACAACAAAATAATGATATGAAACCCATCAGGTCATCACGTGATGCCAATACCCTTAGCAGCGGTAATAAAAACCTGTAAAATTATTTTTTGTTACGTTAGGCGGTCGTCACGACAAATGACACATTAAGCACGCATCATGCAACGTGCCACATAAGGTAAATACAGCTCATTTACATTTACCACATAAAACCCTTATATTAGCAACTTTCCGTGCTCAAACTGTGCTTTTTTATATTGCGTGACATGAGCTGCATGCAATATTTTAGAACTGTCTTGCCGCAGAATTTATGCCTTAAAGGAAAGATAGGTAAATATTTTTATTTTCTTAAGTCCACCTACAAGATTGTTCGATTTAAAAGTAATAAGAATAGCCAAGCTAACACCGACTTTCTCTTTTAAAAATACGTCGAGTTTTGACGACTTTGGTAAGTTCTGGCAAAGAATACCAATCCATAGAACCCCACAAGTGAAATTTCAGCGTACCTTAAAAATTTTTAGTACCTACCCTGACCAACAGATGGCGAAAGTAGTACGATGTCGCTTTGCTAATACCATTACCATCAGAAATTGATAGCAGTAATTACATAAATTTATTATATTAAAAAGCAACGGCACACGTTGTTACCAAGTGGTAATTCATCTAAATAATAACCGTGTCCGACATCGCTTGGCAGTTATTGATCGGAGGAAAACTGGTAAGTTAACGCGTGAAAGCCAATACTTCGAAAAATTGCAAAATCCAATCGACAAATACTTTTTTATATTTCCGTTAGAGCCAATTAAATATTAAAAATTAAATATAGTAATAAAAGTTTCAGGTAGCCAGGGTATCATTTTTTTAAAAAAGATTATGTGTTTTGGTGCAGTTTGTACTGCCGAAAAATATAATCTTTAAAGTGGTGCAGTTTGAACTGTCCAAAAGCTACCGATACTGGCAACACACCTTGCATTTTGTCTAAAAAAAAAAAGAAATAAAACATTTTTTAAAAAAGTGACGAGACGTCTCAGTAACCAAAGGATCATCTTTAAAAGAAAGATCGTGTAAATGGGTGCTGCAGAAGTCTATAACGAAGTGTCTGAAAATAATAGCTTTGGGTTATAACTACACACAAAGAAGGTTTTCTAGTTACTTATACAACACTGTTATAGTAAGAAGTCTGTATAGAGCAAACAAATATGCTGCTTAAGCAAGCACTTTGGGTACATCGGCGAGTAATAGAATAACAAGCCAAGCAGTATTAGTTCAGGCATGTTTTGATGCAGAGATTTAGTTAGATTGTCTCTTTTCCTTAACTGCCTATGTGTTATGTTATTTAGCTTAACCTGTATATTTTAAACATTATAATATTAAACAAAAAAAATTAAATATATTAAATTTACTGTTATAAGTATGTTCGTGATTTGTACAATCTCGCATTAAAATTTGAATTTTTAGGCAACATATGACAAAATATTAAAATACTAGACCAGATCAAAAAATAACCGACATTAACCAAACTTTTTTTTATTTGTTTATTGTACAAATAAACATGAAACGATTTGGTAGACAGTACAATAAATTCTAAAAATAAAAGTCGGTCCAGTTCAAATTATACAGTGCGTGCCTAAAGTCAGAACCTCCTTTTTAACTTTTAAATTGTTTGTTTTTTTTTTTTTTTATTTAAGAGCATTACTAAGGCAACATAAGCCATATTATATAAGCAAAAACAACAGATAAAACTGAAATTAAAGAGCCATTTTAAAAGAAAAAATAAAAGGGAGCGTCTTGTGGCACACTACTTACAAAAAGTTAATGTATACTTTTAACCCTATAACATAAAATCAATATCTTTATCCATAACAAAATGGTGATAATTTTATAATTACCTAAATACCTAATTTTAATAACATATTTTCAAAATTAAAAAGAAAAAGGTTTTTTATGATGGTATTGGTGATAATGTACAGGTGACGACAAAAACAATATATATCTTTTTTATGACAACCTAAGGTGTTAACCCTTGACGGGTTGACAATTTTCAGAAATTGATAGGTATCTACTTTTGTTATTTTTTATCGTACGATAAAAAGTTATAAAATTAAAATTATTTTTAAATGTTATTCTATAAAAATGCTCTTATGGTATTTTATCACAAAATAAATGGAAAGAAATGTCTTAGGGTTAAAAGAAAATTGTTGACAAGTAGCCCTAACTTTTAATAATACCGTTTTTATTTTTAATCTTAAAAAAAATTAACTAACTAAAAATTTGAGAACATTTAATTTGCATAAAAATGTTTTATAATTTGTTTGTGTGGCCAATAGTTTTTTATATAAATAATAAAAGCAGTTTGCACCCCTTTTCCAGGGTGGCGACCCCACAAACTTGGATTTAACTTTACTTTGACTCCCCATTGATAACTAAAAAATAAAATTGCGTCTTCTAAAAATGCATGCAAAGGCTGTAAAAATGTAACATTTCAATGGACTATAAATGCATCATTGAAGAGGGTCCTAGTAAATGACATCAAAAACAGGAGATCTTTTTGTAACTGTCGAAAAAAAAATATATTTTAATTACGATAGAAGAAAATTATTTTTATTTATTTTCTTCTAGTAAAACTCGATGCCGATTTACTTAATGATGCTTTTCAGTACAGTATCAACGGTAAGATTATTATTATCTTACCGTTAAACAACGAAATTGTTCTTATAAGGGACTCTTGCTTTTGTGGTATTCACCTGGTGGACCTAGTACAGCCAGCTTCATAACTTTAATTACGTAGGCGAAACGGTCACTAGAAGAAGTTTCATAGAAAGTAAGAGTCCGAAAAAGAAATAATTCTTTTTGTATTAAGAGTGTTAACACATAAAAAAATCTTTTAAGATTTACCGCCCTTTATTTTAAAATTTATTACATTTTAGTACATTGAACCAAAAATTTATTGTGTAAAACTTGTAGAGATACTTTAAAGCATTCCGCCGCTTTGGAGAATATTACTTAATTTTTTCGAAGCGATCAAAACGTTTTTGAAATAATTTTAAAAGTACATAAAATCTAATGCAGTGCTTCCCATTTGCGGTAATATCAATAAAACAGAACCAATTATCTAAGCCGATTTAGCCGCTACTGAAAAGAAATTCAATTGGTTTTTCGGTAATAAAATTTTACTGTAACGTATACTTTTATTTATTATATTATACTGCCCCCTTTTTTGGTAATTTAGTTTTATTTGACTTAAGAATAAAAAACTTTCGGAACTTTAGGACTTCCAAATGTATAACACGATGTGCCAGCTCCATTCTGTCAATTAATTTAAAGTATTTTGCAAGGCTGTAACAAGGACTTCTGATTTTTTTTTATATTTAAAATATAAAGTATCGGTAAAATATATTTGCTTTTTTAACTGATTACCTCTGGGTGGGACAAACTCTAAAAATAACTATTTTTGCAGTTTCAAAATAAAAAATTTCTTTACCAAAGTGTTTTTTTAAGGGCAATGAGTAAACCAAAACCTTCTACGACATGATGTCGCGTCGATCTCTCTTAAACAGTCTCCATTCCAAGTATTAAAAAGCTGGTTACAATGTGTGTCCTAAGTTAGAACCCCTCCCAGCTTTTAAATTTTCCGAATTTCATAAATATTTAATTACTCTAAGACAATTTTAATTAATTTTTAGGCAAGATATACATGGCAAACTAAAAGTTGAGCGCCATTTTCAAAAAAAAATTAAAAGGGAAGCCTTGTGACACATCATTTTTAAGCTTCTGGTGATTGCCTCATAACTCTAAAACCTAAAATTAAAATCTTTTTTTTAATGATGATATAATACACATAGGTTGCAGTGTGGTCGAGCGGGTTGGAATAAATTCATTTAAAATTTAGTAGTTTGTTTTTATAAAAAACGTTAAAACACGTCGATTTTTGTTTTTGGTTGCGGTGTTGTTTATTGTAAAATCATCATTGTATACAGGGTGGCCCACAAATAAGCGATGACCATCAACTTTTATTTTCAATAAAAAGCACCTATTTTTTATATTATTTTTTTAATTCTGCATTGACTTCTAACTATTTTTCATGACCCATATCTTATACCTAAAGTTAACAGTAATAGAAATTTTACTATTAATTTTATACAACATTTATAAAGGAAGGCGGGCGCAAGTTAAACAATTATTTAAAATAAGGGTTTTTTTTTGATAAATGCTTAAACACGTCAAATTTTTCTTGGCTTCGATTTTTTAGTGTTAAAATTATGTATTCAGGGTGACAAAAATAAGCAAAGAATATCAACCTAATTTCTTTGCTTTTCAATTTCAATGAGTAAATTTCTCGATAACTGTTTACTTAAGTATAAGACATAGTACACAAATATAGTTGATGAAAAATTAAAAATCTAATAAAACACCAAAACTATTTTTTTAAATGATATTTTATTTTATAAAAATGCTCTGGATGTTAATTTTTCGCAAAATAAAAAAAGATTTATGACGATTAAAAAAATGTTTACAAGTCGACCCAATTTTTATTATTTTAGGTTATTTAAAATTACAAAAAAATTAATTTGCAACCAAAAATGTTTATAATTTTTTCATGTGACCAATAGTTTTTTATATAAACACTAAAAACCCTTTTTCAAGATCAAGGTTGCAGGACAAGGGTGGCAAACCCACAAACCTAAATTTAACTTTACTTTGACTCTTCCTTGATTACTAAATAAAGTTGCGTCTCTAAAAATTGTAACCCCTATATTGTTCAATGGACTATTATCCTACCTCATTTGACGTCTTAAACTGGCTGTACCAAGTCCACGGTAAATACCACGAGTTGCAAGAGTCGCCGGTAAAATATAATCTTACCGTACCATAAAACATTACTGCCTTTTTCACACTAGCGGAAGACGGAAAGTCGGGCGACGGACCGACGCTATCGAAGTGTATGGAGTCTTATGAGACCTTTAACACGCACGGCCGACTTTCCGCGTTTTCAACATGTGAATGGTCTCATAAGACTCCATACACTTCTGATACACTTCTAAAAAGCGATTACAATAGTCGGTGATTTTAACCTATCAAATGTAAACTGGATAAATGTCATAAATGAAAACTTCTTTCAAGCCACTCAAGTGGATGAAAGATCTTCCCTCTTATCGATGCCTTCTCGTACTCTGGGTTAATGCAGTTAAATAATATTCGTAATTCTAACAATAGAACACTTGATCTCATATTGTGTAATCACTCATTGATCTCTTGCATAGATCGTTCTGATTCTGGTTTAGTGGACGAGGATAGACATCATCCATCACTTGAATTTTATATTAAAAATGTTGCAACTAAACCACTCGTCCACGAAAGCAGTTATCTTTTTAATTTTAATAAGGCAGATTATGTACAAATTAATAATGATTTGGCTGACGTAGACTGGGAGAATCTTTTTCTGGAAAAGTCATTGGAAGAAACTGTTGACTTATTTTATTTAGAAATAAATAAAGTAATTAACAGACATGTGCCATCTTATAAAATAAATGGTAAATACCCTGTATATTTTAAACTGGATACAATAAGAACAATTAAAGAAAAAAACAAGCATCACAAAAATTTAAAAGATTTAATGATAGAGTATCTTATCTCACATTCACTCGCCTGCGTCGTCAGTCAAAACAATTGATGAGAAGGGATTTTCAAGACTTTGCACGTACATCGGAGGCAAAAATTCAAACAGATGCTAAAAAACTCTGGAGCTATGTGTCCAGCAAAAAAAAAGTCTTATGTTTCAATACCTCAAGAACTTCATTTTGAGGGTCGTAATGCCTCCGATGGCCAAAGTGTAAGTAATCTCTTCGCAGATTTTTTTAAGAGCGTCTATGTAAAACCGGATAATAACAGAGGAGTAAAAGTCAATGCTTATGGTGATGGGTCTATTGTTATCACTCCCGATAGGGTCGTCGATATAATTAGGGGATTAGATGTACGCAAAGGTCCTGGGCCTGATGGTATTTCCCCATTATTTATAAATAAATGCATGGTAAACTTAGCTATCCCACTATGTATAATTTATAATTTATCCTTAAAAACTGCACATTTTCCTGAAAGATGGAAACTGTCACATTTAATACCTTTACATAAAAGTGGAGATAGAAACGACGTTACAAATTATAGACCTATAACCAAACTTTCAATTTTTCCAAAAATGTTAGAGAAAATTGTGTATGTGGACATTCTAAAAACAGTATTCAATATTATTATTGAAGAACAGCACGGTTTTTATCCTGACAGGAGTCTAGAGACGAACCTCCTCTGTTATTCTCAATATATTTGTCAAACAATTGATAACCAGGGTCAAATGGATTGTGTCTACACTGACTTCAGCAAGGCTTTTGACAAGATCAGTCATGGACTCTTGGCAGAGAGACTTGCTGAGGTCGGTGTCAGCGCAGGACTTATTCAATGGGTTTGGTCCTATATCTGTCATCGCAAACAGGTTGTTACAGTAAATGGATTCTACTCCGAACCCTTTATAGCCACCTCAGGTGTCCCACAAGGTAGTCACCTGGGACCTCTCTTTTTATTATTTATATTAATAATATAAAGAACTGTTTCCTCAACTCCAAATTCCTTCTGTACGCCGACGATCTAAAGATATTTCGTCAAATTACTGTAATTGAGGACTGCTACAGGCTTCAAGAGGACCTAGATAGACTTTTCACGTACTGTGAAAATAATAGCCTTTTTCTAAACTTAAAAAAATGTCAATCGATAACGTTTTCCAAAAAGACAAATCTAATAAATTATAATTATTCCATCAACAATCACGAATTGGAAAGTGTTAATAATATTAGAGACCTAGGTGTCATACTAGATCACCAGTGGTCTTTCAGACCTCATTTTGAAAAAATAGTGGCTGAGGCAAGTAAAATGTTGGGATTCATAAACAGAACATGTAAGGAGTTTAAAAGCCCAAGTACGTTTTTGACCCTGTATTACTCCTATGTGTGTAGTAAGTTGTCTTTTGCTTCGGTTATATGGAGCCCGCATTACAATGTACACTCTAAAAGAATTGAGTCAATTCAAAATAAATTTATAAAAATGTTGGCTTTTAAACTAAAAAAACAACCGAAGATGTTAAGAAAGAATTTAAAATTATTTCGTTGGCCCATAAAAGAATTATTTCAGATTTATGTTTAATTTTTAAATTAATTAACCATACTGTAGATTCCCCCTTCCTTCTGTCTTGTCTCCACTTCAAAGTCCCTGGAAGAGATTTGAGGCACTGTGACCAATTTAATATACCTTTCTGTAGGACAGATATTGGACGAAACACACCACTAATAAGAATGCAGTATGAATTTAACTCTTACTGTAAAAATATAAATATCTTTTCAATAACCCTTAATGCATTCAAAAACATATAAAATCATACTTCTTAAATTTTTAAACTGTTAATAAGCATTACCAACTAAATTTAATATTATTTAATAAATAACATCTGTACTGTACAAATTGTAAATGGACTGAACACTACTTTAATTATTTACTTTAATTATTAGTTTTATTTTATTTTATTTTTTTGTAAACCTGTTTTAAGAACCACTGTATATAGTGGATACTTTATTGGAATTCTAATTCTGTTGTATCCTGAATTTGTGAATAAATAAATAAAAATAAATAAATAGCGTCGGTCCGTCGCCCGACTTTCCGTCTTCCGCTAATGTGAAAAGACAGGTACTCAGTGAATCGGCATTGAGTTTTACCGGGAGTCAGCAAGTACAATATAAAAAAATAAGTAAAAATAATTTCTTACAGTCGTAGTTACATCCGAAAAAAAATATTTTTTTCCTACGACCACATGTGAAAATAGTAAATAGCACACTGTTTTCATGCATAGAAAATGCATTATATCACACTAGTGTTGCAAAGTACTTTACGACACTAGTGTTGCAAAGTATAATATAAAACTGTCATCGCTGTCATTGTTATTTAAAATAAATTTGGAGTTATCAGGCTGTTAATGGGATTTACATTGAAAAAGCCATGCAATATTTTTTAAATGAGGACCTTTTTAAATCTAAAATGATAAAAAGCTACTAGGTAAGTGATTTTTAATATAAAAATATTGTTAAACAGTATAATATATCGCAGTAAGGAAAAATATATATCACCCTAGTGATGCAAAGTTTTTAATTGTTTTCTTATTTTTTCTGTGAAGACAAACAACTATTCTTGTTTTTTGGTGAATAACTTGTGGTCGTAGGAAAAATAGTGTACTTACATTACTTGTGTGAAAATCACTTTCTTACACTCGTGGGTTTGTCGCACTCGGCTGACGCCTCGTGCAACAATATTCCCACTCGTGTGAAATAAGTCAGTTTCCACCCTTGTAATGTAATATACTATTTTTGACAGTTAAAAAGGAGATTTTTTCTGCTTTTTATGTCATTTACCAGGACCCTCTTTAATGACAGGTGTCGGCTTCCTCTTAGGACTACGGACGAGTACTTGACTGGCCGTACTGGGTCCTTATTCTTGAAACTGGAAAACAGCGTTCTCATGACAAAAGTGAACGATCATTTTGGCGATGTGAAGTCCGTTCTCTTATGCTCAAAAATTAAGCTTGAGAGGATCCGCCGAATCACATAAAATTGACTAGTTCTTATCTTTACTGTAAAAAAGGGGCAAATTCTTTTTGTATATCACTTTAAATATTTTATTTAAATTTGGCATATACAACCACTTTACATAAGGAGTTTCATTGACGTTTGTACGGGATTTGCATTAAATATATTTGAACAAAAATGTAAACGGTTATTTAACTATTTTTTTAAAATCAAACATAATTTTTATTAATTTTATTTATTTTAAGATAATTTAATTTTTTTATTTCTATTTGTCCAATGCGTGGTTTTTGCGTTAAATAAAGCATATATTTTTATAGTTATAAGACTTTAACGTGGTAATTGGCGAAATATGCCTTCTAAATGTTTACTTTAATAGCACGTTAATGTGCAATTCCATTGAGGCAACACTAGGCAACATGCCACATTAAATTTTATTATTGTTATAATTATTTTAACAGTTATAAAATTAATAAGTAATATTTAATTGTATTTCTTTAAATTTTATTAATAATAAACTTTTCATTTATAAGTTAATCTATTAATAAAATTATTAATAAATAAATAAAATTTAATGTGGCATGCGATATGTCGCCCAATGTTGCCTCAATGGAATTCCGACTTTACGAATGACGTACCAGGTTGAGATTGTTGTTGGTTTAGTGCAAGAATGCAGAAGCCTACTCTTTTAAATCTATTATTCTATTATAAGATAAATATGGAAACCGCAAAGAAAAATATTTTTTGTAAAATCTGTGCTTAATATAAAAGGAAATCCTTATAACAAATTTGTTTACGTGGAAGTAAAAATTAAAAAATTCATTTTGTTTCGAAAAAAAGGGTGTTGTGACATATATATTTTTTAAATATTTAATTCAAATCGCAATCTTAAATACCACTAAAAGAATATATATGGTGGTTTTGCTGAGTCATTCGAATCTTAGAGATCCAATTTTCGACGACATTTTGACAAAAATTGGCCCAATTTGTCCAATCTCACAAATGGTGCAAGTTATGTTGGCAGCAATCATTTGAATCAGTGCACGTTTGGCGAACCGAACACTAATTTTGATAATAAGTTTTAACGATTTATACGCGTTGTTCAATCGTGTAGCGTTCCAAAGTAAAATGTCACGGCTGTATCATTATTGCCTTGCTTATGACCTGTTGTCAAAGATCGAGCGTTAAAAATAGAAAACCTCAATTTAAAGTGTAGTTTGTTTTCCAAACTTACCCCAGCTTTTGTCATCATTCCCAAGGCGCTGATTTTGCAACTGCAGGGTAGCTTCTTTAGTCTGATCCCGCTTTATCTGCCTTTTCTTTTTCTTGTGGCACTTAACCAAACATATAGTTATCACTACCATTATTATAAACGCAAATACAGATACAATAATCACTGCATACAATAAATACTCCAAAGGAAAAGCCACTAAAATCACAACGGGGTCTTCTTTCAAAATAATTTTTATAGTAAAATTTGATTGCGCACTGCCAGCAGCGTTTTCTGCATGACAAACGAATGTCCCGTTATCTTCTGCATTAGCGTTGTATATAAAAAGTTCACTTTTTTATTTTCTGATCCTTCTTCAACAAAGTATAACAAATGTACTCCGGAGCTACGCTGGTATTGTTTTTGTAGAAGTTGACCGTCAAACCACCAGGAAACCTGAAAAAAGCATTGAATTAAGTGTTTCTGTTTGCAAAAACTAATCAAGAAAACAAATTAAAAGGTAAAAAGGTGGTTTTTTACCTGCTTAATCAAACAAAAAATATATAAAATTTACACAAAAGTCAGTAGCCTACATTTTTTTGTTGGAAATATTCGTTTAGGTTTCGTTTGAGACGTCACTTTACTAAATAATTTTATTCAAGTTAGTGCTAAATTAGGCGTTTAATGCAACAAATTACACTAACAAGAAATAGTTAATATATTTATAAAAAAACAATTTAAAAGAAAACCGTAACCTTCTGTATCTGGGATGTTTGTAGGTATCCCAAATCCGACACTATAAGAAATACTGTTATATCTGGGGAATGGCGCCTTTAACAACTCTGGGCATTATATATTACATAAACAAAAGAGCTCTTTGCCTTACTATTTATTCTTTGCTTACAAAAGGATTTTCTAGTCTTCACTTTAAAATAGGTTTTCTTTGTTATAAGTCTTTTTTTATTTTCCCACAAAATACGCTATTTTATTATATAATATATATTATTTGGTTGCTAAATTTATTCATAGATCTAGTACACTTTTTGAGTAATTTTTATTTTTAAGTAAAGTAATACATTTTTTTAACATGGTATTTCTAAACAAATGCAAAAAATGCAAGAAGGTGATTTTTTTTGTTTAAAATAAAGGGTAATTAGCTTTATAAACATAGTTTTTTTTTTAAATTTACCAAAAAATCTCTTTATGTTGTTGCTTTAAAACAAAATAAGCATTGTATTTAAACTACCAAATAATGTTAAATAAAAACATAGTACTACTGTCTTCATAGATTTATAAAATATATTCTCCGTCCCGGCACGTTATAATTAACTTTTTTCTTTTGAAATTGGTTAATTTTACGAAAAAAGAAATTTAAAAAAACATATTTTTTTGCATAAACTAGTCTTTTCAAATTTATATTTTTCGAGGTCATTTCCTAAGTGTCTCTTTAAATTTGGTAAGCTAGAATGTTAAAAGTAGTCAATTTCCACTACTTTCATTAATTCTAAAAAAGTGAAAAAATATTTAAAAATTGTGTTTTTATAGTAGCAATATTTTCGCTAAATTTTATTATTCTAGAACATTTTGTTTTAAAGATAAAAAATAAAACGTGTTTTTTTTGCCTTTTTGTACCGCGATATCTTTCTCACGGTTGAGTTTTATCCCTATATTTATAAAGCGAACTACCCTTTATTTTAAAAATAAATTACCTTCTTAAATTTTTCGCATTTGTTTAGAAACACCGTGTATATATTTGCCCATATTTACAACAAAATATTTATAGAAACTACCTTGCTTAAAGTAAAAAAGCTTTTTCTAAATACTTTATTTATAAATAATATATTACTGTCATTTTTTGTAGTAATATTATCTAATTGTTATTTTTCTGCAGAAACAAGTAACATAAATATTTCATAAAATATTTAATAAGCTCTACTTTAAATAACAAACAAAACCTTTTTTTTTCATAGCTGATGTAAAAATAATCATTCATCGTGTACATCATTCATGTTGTGCCTTTATTTCGTATTCGGCATTTTTACATTTATATTAACTTGTTTGTTGGCCATCGGCATTTTGTAAATTATCTTCTGGTTTCCTTTTGACCTTTTCTTGTTACTGTTACATATTTTATCCAAAAAGTGGCGTACCTTTTTTTTCTAAAAAAGAAATTACCTTTATACCCTTATGGAACCTTGAAACTTTAAATCGCGCACATCCTAACTAAGCCCAGGATTTTAAAAGCCAACCTTATACTATTGTTTTACTTTGTTAAAATAAAAATAACGGTAAATATAGACCCTTAAGTTAGCTGTTTTTATCTTGTTGGCAAGTATTAGGCACAAGAAAAGTTAGCCAACCCTGTTATGGCATTATCTAGATTTCACTTGGCCAAAAAATCGACTTTTTATTTTAAAAATAATATTGAAAATATTGTTAAGAGTGAAAAAACGAAAATATCGTAAATTTTTAGGCCCTTAATTATAATATTTAGAGGTCCTTTTTCTTTAATTTAGATT
Organism: Listronotus bonariensis; assembly: GCA_014170235.1. NCBI lineage: Eukaryota > Metazoa > Arthropoda > Insecta > Coleoptera > Curculionidae > Listronotus > Listronotus bonariensis. The sequence continues at coordinate 24,323 of JACEGR010003425.1, forward strand.
TTTTATTTGTACTTTTATTTTTTGCGTTAAAGCTCCGTAACTATCAAAGTAAAAAAGAAATGTGCACCAATATCTTTAAAGAATTAAATTACCTACAAAAACGTCTTTTTAAAAATGTTTGCCAGACAAATGGTTTACGAGAAATCAAGCTTTAAACATTGATAAATTTTTAAGATTTACCTTTTTTATATTGGAATTTTGTAACTACTAAAAAAAACAATATATCGAAAAAAACAAAACAGATTCTTAACGGGAATTTAATGCTTTACAAAAAAGTTTAATAAATGATTTACATTAAATCATTTATTAACCTTATAAAGTTATAAGCAATTTTATTTTAAAAAGAATATATTTTTTTTAAATTAAAGACTACGAAATATCGGATAAACTCTGGGAGTAAAAAGTAATTAAAATTTAATTTCTACTTTTAATGCAAAGTTAAAAGCATGTTTTAAAAAAATTAATTCGCAAGTTTTTATTAAATATTTATATTTTTTAAAGATACAAATATACCATTTTATTTACCAAACTAGCTTTTAAGTACGAAACCTAATTTGTTTAATTCAAAATAAATTATGTTTTTTTCACAACTAGAGCAAGTGTTGCAATGGTTTATTTTTAAAAAGTATTTCAATATTTTACCACACCAATATCGTTAAATCACCATATTATATTATACATATTATAAGGGATATAACATATGACACAAGAGTCATCTATACCTTGGGTATATTATATTGATAATGAACATCTAGTAAGTTACTTTGGTTACTGACTTTTTAAACCACTAAAATACATTTTTGTAGTGGCAGCAAGTATGTGGGTAACAGGGGCCAATCCACTCCAAGAGGTGAACTGTTGAAATTTATGGGTGCAGTGAACCCTTTTTTTGCTTTCCTTTTTTTTTTGCTATTGAAACATTTTTAATACATGGCACCCATATAAAAACTCAAAACCTGCCGCGTCTGTAGTTTTTCTTTGGGTGTTTTTCTTAATTTATAGTTCCGAAAATGTAGCTAAAATGGTTGAGTAAAGGGTGATTTAAATTAAGTTTCCATATTACAAATATATTTGTTTTTGAAACGCCACTGAATTTGACAAAGACAACAAAAGATTTTTAAGGACAAAATATAAAAATAAAAATATACCTTAACCGGCATAAACACATTGTATCTATAGCCACCGCGGCGTCAAAAAAGCTTGGATTTCTTTTCCGAGCCAAAAAGTATTTTTCTTCTTCCAATTTATACACTTTGTATGTGTCCCAAATTCGACCCTCTCTGGAATATTGTTCTCATGTCTGGGGAATGGCATCTCCTACAACCCTTAGCATTCTTGATGGCATTCAAAGAAGGGCTGTTCGTCTTATTAATAATCCTTTACTTACTCAAAGACTTCCTTCTCTTGCCCATCGTCGAGCTGTGGGAAATCTATCGTTCTTCTATAGATACTTTTACGGCTTTTGCTCCGACGAATTGTCCAGTATACTTTCTTCTCTTGCAGCTCCCAACAGAGAAACTTGTAGTGCCGCACGTATGCATTCCTATACGGTCCAATTGGACAGGCCTCGAACTTTCCATTTTGTTCGATATTTTATCCCTAATGTTTCTATCTTCAAGTTTTTAAGTCCCGTGTTAACAAACTTCCTCTTACCCTGCTTAAGACACTCATGGTATGTTAATACTTAGGCTTTCAGCCTTCGTTGATTGTCCAAAGATAAAAAAAAATAAATAAATAAAAATTAGTAAAAAAGGAGAAATATACGTGTCAAAATTATTAAAGCCTATTATGAAAACAGCCAATTAGGAAAAATACATTTCGTCCTTCACGTGAATTTTTTTAAGGCACAAAATTAGCCTGGTGGAATTGGAAAATCAAAGACAGATTGTTAAAGCAAAAATACATCCTTAAAAGGTAGGTGGAAAAGGATCTATTTTTTTATCGAGGATCATGCATAAAACGCTGTAACGGTCAATGACGTTCGCTATCGGAGCATGCTAACGTAGTTTTTATGAGAGTAGTTGGAAGATATGGACTTCAAAGATCTTTGCTTTTACCAGGACGTTGCCACCTGTCACACATTATGAGAAACGATACAATGACAGCGATATCGATTGGTCACCGCGATCCTGTATATTAACTCTTTTAGATTATTTTCTTTGGCGGTATCTTAAGTTCTTAAGAGCACAGCCTACAAGAATAACCCAAACACCATTGCGGAGGTGAAACATGTATTCAGATTCAAAATTACTAACATGGGACCTGATTAGTGCCACGAAGTAGTTGAGAATATTAAAAAAACGGATTACCTCATGCCACATGCCCCACAGAGGTAATTTTTTGATATCACCTTTTATGCATACTTGTAATGAACTATTTTCAAATGGCAAAAAATACTTATTTATCAATTTTAATTTCGTCTTTTTTTATATCTTTTTCGTGAAAACTTATTAGAATCACCCTTTATTAGTATGATGGTATTGCACATAAAAATATACGCACTTTTCAAAGTTGTGACGGTCTTCTTCTTAACCAGCGAATATTATACTTACCGTAGCTTCTGGCACAGCATGAATATGACAAAGTAAAGACAAGTTTTTTCCCTCTGCTAACTCCAAATAGAGAGTTGTAGGTAAAACTTCTGGTAAGCACGCCAACTCTTCTTTAGGTACATTTTTAACAAGTGTACCTCGTAACCTAAGTGGTTTTGTGCACTCTGGTTCACTTGATAATTGAACGTGAAAATCCAACAACCAATCATGAAAGCCCTGGATATGACAATCGCATGACCAGGGATTCTTTTGAAGTTCTATGCCCTTTAATGTTTTCGGTAGAGTGCTTGTGCTTTCTATGGTTTTAAGGCGGTTTGAGTCCAGATAAAGCCACTCCAAGCTTTGTAGGCCTGCAAGAAAAAATAAAATAAAATAATACTTTCGCTCAATACCTGATTACTAACGTGACTAATTTATTATTTCTATATATAAGTTAACCTAGTTATTTACTTGTTGACACTCTGGCTTTGCAACTATTAAAATAAAAAAAAAACCTGATGCCATTATTTTTGAAGTAAAATCGCAATGTAGTAAGATACAGAAAAGACTAAAAATACAGCCTTTTTACTTTTGTAAGCAGTTTAAAAAATCATTTCATTGTTATCACGCGTTTTCATTTCCCGACCTCAGATCACCCGTATTTTATTTTTTCATTAATTTTTGGTATTTTCTTTACATTTTTTCATGGGTTTTATTCTACTATAACTTATTTTGTGGTTTTAAAATTATCGTCTTTTATCTAATAATAATAATTAAAAAACTGATTCGAGGTTTGTTGCATTTTCTAAAAACACTTACCACTCAAATGGATATTTTTTATACCATTAGAAAGAAGAGAGATTTTAACACACAAAAAGACCAACGACTTTTTAAAAAGGCCGATATTTTGGCACGTGAATTTTTGATTATAAACAAGGCTACTTTTTTATATAACGTCAAAATAGTGTAAAACAATAAATATTTAATGGCAAAAAAATAATGTAAATTTTAAACATACACAAGTAAGTTAAAAAAAAAAAAATTGTAAAAATATTTTCGTAAAGAAACGGCAACAAAAGTTGTAGATCTTTTTATAACCTACACATTTGTTAATTACTTTTGTTCCATAGGACTTGTAGTTTAGCCAAAAATCTAGAAAAACCGTATTTTACGCTTAAAAACTCCCCTCTCCCCCGACATTAAATCGCCCATAATTTATTTTTCCTTTACATTTTGTTATCCAACTTTTCATTTCACCTTTCTTAAAGGCTTTTCGGCACTCGACTACAAATATAGTAAAGGTCCAAGAATATTAAACTATAATTTAAATCACCCTGGTGGCTCAGTAATATCCCTAGAATATTTAAGGTAAAAATTAATACTCTATTAAAAGGATCCCCGAATAAATCTCTATTTATTAAATTTGTTTGAAAAGCTTTCTATTTTCAAAAGGACCTTTCGTAAGATACGCAATCTCACAGTCACTAAGTTTAAGCATGTTAAGATACATTAAATCGGTGAAAGGCAATCGCCTCACATCCTTGACAAAATCTAAGATGAAAACTGAAAGGATCAGTCCCCCTTATAAGAACATTCTCTAGAAAATATATTTGAGGATCTCATTCAATCGGTTTATTTCTGTCTTTAAGTGTATTTCTAAAAATACTAATCAACACGTCAATAAAAATATATTTACTAAAAGTTATAATACATTCTTCAGGGTGCAAAAAATTATTTTTTTGCAAACTTTTATCAGATGCATTGTGATGATACATTTTAAATTATTTAAAAACGTTGTTATAATATGCTTAGCAATGACAGTCTTTTCCTAATATATAAGGGTGCAAACAATTAAAGTATATTTTGGGGTTAAATATTACCAGAGACAATTATAGTTTTATCATAGACACCCTGAACAATGCTAAATTTTTGGTCATCAGCTTGGACGCTCGCTTCGTGGAATTTATGAAGCGGGTATCCATTGAGTACACACGTAAACAGTACGTATAATTTGCCGCTTCATAAATTCAGCCTAGCCAGCGTCCAAACTGATGACCAAAAAATTTAGCAATGTTTGGGCAGTCTATAGTGAAACTACAATTATCTTTGATATTACTAAGGTGAATATAGGGTAAACTAGGTTAACATTGATAAAAAAAGTGTTCTACCAACACAACCTAATAAATTTAATATTCAATTCGTTCTCTTTAGTAGCAAATATTTTATATTTTCTTTAACAAAAAAATAGCAATATTTTTTGTAAAAAAAAATATATTAATATCAAAAATGTATCCATAGTATGTCTACGGATGGACTTTACAATAGGACAAATGGACCAAAAATTTTAATATTTAAAAAGTTGTTCGTGGCTGCTTTTGCTTCTTAAAAAAAACAAGATCCCCGTTAAGGATTTTGTTTTATTTTGTACAAGGGCTGCAAAACTACAAAAATGTAATAATGGGCCAAAACAAAAACTGCCTTAATTTTTTAAAAATTCAGCATAATGGTAAATAGAATTAAATAGGGATTCCATATCTGAAATTTTACATAAAAATAAACCAATTTTATTTAGTTTAATATTTTTATAAATTGTGTTTTATACCTTTTTACTTTATTTACCTAAGTTTAGTATTACACAGTAATGTCAAAGTTTGTTGAATATATTTAAATACAAAAATGTTTACCCAGGTAATTGCGTAAAAATGGTCTTAAACATATTTTAAACAATAGGAAATATATATAAATTTTTTAGGTGAAATTTTAAATATTGGTTCCCTATTTATTTTTTAAAACTTCTTTATTCGACATTTTGCTAAATTATTTAAACTAAAGACAGTTTTGTCTTAGTCCATTTTTACATTTTTGTAGTTTTTCTAGCTGTACAAAATAAAACAAAATTTTCAACGTGAATCTAATTTTTAAAGACGCAAAAGCAGTTGCCATACACGACTTTTTTAAACCTTAAAATGTTTGATCCATTTGTCCTATAGTAAAGTCCATCCGTGGATACACTGTATATAATTTTAAAATATTTTTGCAATACAAAAAGTTGTAAAATCTTAAAAGTATATCCTATAGCACAGGAACTTAATTTATTAGTAGAATCTTTATTAAAAAACAAAAATGATATAACTTTTTATTTTATTTTAGAAGCATCAAGGTCATGTCGAATTAAGTCCTAAAATATTATTTGCTACTTTCACGACACTTTATACACAAAAACTGATTTTAAAAAATCCTTACCTTGAAAAGCACCTTCTTCGATATCCGCAATTTCACAGCCACTAAGCTCAAGGGTTTGCAGATAGGATAAATGATTAAAGGCCATCCTCTTTACATCTTTAATTGGATTAAAGCTTAAAGTTAGTTTCATTAAAGCAGGACAATTCAAAAAGGCTGCCGTAGGAACATTTTCTAAAAAATTATTCGACAGATCCATTTCCACCAAATTTGTCAGCCCTTTGTACGTCTCTTTGTGAATTGTTTTAATTCGACACTTTGATAAATAAAGTCTTTGTAAATTCACGAGCTGTTTCTTAAGAAACAATTCCCTGGTAAGTTTTCCCAAGTTGTTGTCGGAAAAGTCTAAAACTTGAGTTTCTGGATCTATATTTTCAGGAATTTCTGTTAAACTTTTGTTCGGGCATTCCGCAGTTCGTTTTCCATTTTTCCATTTACAAGTGCAGGAAAAAGAACACGAGCTTACTTCACAAACCATATGTAAAGCAATAATTGAACAAACATGCCAAAATGAGATCTGCATTTTGCCGTTTTTAGAAGAGTAGAGCTAATTTGCTATGTGGACCAGTTTCTCATCTTGATGTTCTCGTATATATCTGAAACAAATAGAGTTCATTTACTTTCTAATTTTTTTAATGCACTTTCCACAAAAATTATCACATATGATTTATTTTTAAACTTTAACACAAAAAATATTTAATTTAATTAAAAGGGCTCCTTAAATAACTAATTTATCAAGACAATGGAACAAACTTTTAAAAATATATATATTTTTTTATTTGCCCCAAATAATGCGCTAATAAAAACTTTTTACTTATTTGTAAAATTTAAATATTGTTCTAAAATTGTAATTTTTCAGGACGCATCAAAATTAAAAATATCTCTCTTAAAGATTTTACCAAAAGTGACATATTGGTTTTGCCATCTTACCACAAAATTACCCTGTGGTAAATCCAAAAGCACGAACACCTGTTAAAAACGTATTCGGTAAGCAACTTCAAAACAAATTTTGCCAATGCGTTAGGAGGCGATGGACTACAGCAATAACAAAGCGTGACTTATGCGCCACCGTATCAGTTAATATTTAAAAGTCGGTATTCCTTTTCTAATCTCTATTTTCTAGTATTCTACACGATTTGGACCGTTTCTTTTTTACGTATTGACAAACCTTGCCTATAAACCTTTTAGAGCGAAACTACACAAGCGGAATAATCGCGGCGTATTTTACGCAGCGGGACGTAGCGGTCTGCACGTCGCGTCGTAATCAAAACCGTGTCATTAAGCGAGCGCAACTAGATGAACGAAAATTTGTCGCGTTGTGTTTATTTCCGTCGGCGGTGAGCGTATAGAAGGCTCTCGACTGCGTTCATATCGCCGCCGCCACAACGCAACACGTTATTCAATACGAAGTATACTAGACGAGGTGACGGTGCGTGCGACATATTCGTTGAGGGTACAGGAAAAAAAATTGTTTGACATGGACATTTTATTTGTAAAATATAAAAGCGGCCTGCAGTTTACGATATAAAGAGTAAGAACTATGTAAGTCATGTTTTTTTTTAAATATAAACTTGCACACACAACAGCAGCGCAACCAAACACATTTAAGTCAATTTTTTACCTGTGAGTGTGCCTACCCGATGGAAAAAAACTTTTTCTGTTTGCTGCCAATTTCAACGGAAATCCCGCCGCGTAAAATACTTTGCGATTATTTCGCTCGTGTAGTTTGGCTCCTAGAGCGAAACTACACGCAGTGGGACGTAGCGGTTTGCACGTCGTAATTAAAACCGTGCCATTAAACGAGCGCAGCTAGACGAACGAAAATCGGTCGCGTTGTGTTTATTTTTGTCGGCGATGAGCGTATAGAACGCTCGTGATTGCCGCCACAATGCAACACGTTATTCAATACGAAGTAAACTAGACGAGATGAGGGTGCGTGCGACGTATTCGTTGAGGGTACAGGCAAAAAAATTGTTTGACACGAAAATTTTTATTTGTGAAATATAAAAACGGCTTGCAGTTTTCGATATAAAAAGAAGTAAAGACTATATAGGTCATCGTCTTTTTTTTGCCATTTTTTAATATAAACTTGCACACCCAACAGCAGTGTTATCTAACACATTTAACCTACCTACCGGACGAAAAAAACTTTTTCTGTGTGCTGCCAATTTCAGCGAAAATCCCGCTGCATGAAAAACGCCGCGATTATTTCGCTCGTGTAGTTTGGCTCTTAAAGTAGCACGACGTGTTTAATAATATTGTACGTATTGCAGCTTTAGGGTATTTAAATGGTTTTACGTTTATGTTTAAACCTTCCACGTATTTGATAAAAGCTTTTGGTTTCACCTCGGTATGTGGCTAGTTGCAGGTGGCAGATACAAACCACAGTGCATGTAAACCCTAAAGACCAGCCACAAACTATTTTTTGTTTAATTTATATTATAAAAATGTTTGCTAATTTACTGCTAAATTAAATGTTTTTTAAAAATACCTATAATTACCAAAGAATAAAGCATATTGCTTTTTAATAAAAAATAAATAAATCAGTTAAACAGATTTTACATGCCCATTTTTAGTTTGAGTATAGGTAATTTTAAAACATATTAATATGTTAAACAGACGGTCCTTGGAGAGGGTTTACATGAGGATAAATGAACCAAAAATTTAATTTTTCGGAAAAAAGCCATTCTTCATAAAAATGTTTTCTTGTAAAACAATAGGATTTACGAAAAGAACATGCTGATTTTGTAGACAGGGTTCGATAAACAGAAAAAGAATAAACTACTTTTATTTTTCATTTTTAGGCAAATATATTTTAGCAAATTTGTCTGCAATACCATTTTAAATTACTTTATAATTATTACAGAGTATTAAAAAGTTTTACGAATTTAGTTTTGGAGTTAATAAAGATAAATTGTTTTATTATAATTATTTTTGTTTTATATTTGTAATAAATTAACCTAAAAAAATCTTATTATCTACTTTCTCCAAATTTCTACACAACACAATTTTTTAGCTGTTAACCAATGCTTTTAAGGGTTTTTCGTCAATTTATGGCGTTTAATAAAATTTTGTATTATTGATTTTATCAAATCAAAACATTATTGTCATTTTTTTTCATTGATATTTTGCTTAAAAATAAAAAGTTATTGTAGTTTTCTCTTAGAAAAAATCAGGTTTTTTAAGTTTTTGCGAACCTTGTACACAAAATAAACATTTTCTCTTCGTAAATCCTATTTTTGTCACAAGCAATAGTTTTCATGAAGAATGACTTTTTTTTGAAAACTAAATTTTGGGCCATTTGTTCTCTTATAAACCCCATCACTGGATAGTCTGTACACTGCAATATTAATTGACATCACAAAAATTAAGAATACCTATACAGCTTGCCACAAAAGTGTGGAAGAAGCTAAATATCTCCAAAACTAAGGACCATGGAAAAAAACCATTAAATTTAAAAGAGTGTAAAATTAAACGAATTTTACTATTGCCTTTAACTTGCCCCCTGAAATTTGCAATAATAGATATACTAGTTATTATAAAAGTTGCAGAACCTAGAAATAAGATATGCACTTTAACAAAATGTAATAAACTAAAAAGTTGCCTTTTTAGTTACTTTAGAGATAAAAGTATAATTACTACATAAAGAGCCAGTGGCGTACAATTTTCTTTAAATAATATTGGCTGTGGTGCCCACTGAGACCCTACTGGATCCAATAAAGTTAATTTATTTAGAGCTTTACTACGTTAAACAAACATACCAAATTATAATCAAATTGGTTAAAGGTTATTAAAGATAATTATAAAATACCGATTTTTTAAAAACGTAACCGCAGAGTATCTCAGAAACAAAGCAGCTTCGCACATGTGTTTATGAGATAATTTTTTCAAAAAATGACAAAACAAATTGCTTTTGATGATTGATGCGCTAATAAAAACTTTTACTTATTTGTAAAATTTAAATATTGTTCTAAAATTGTAATTTTTCAGGACGCATCAAAATTAAAAATATCTCTCTTAAAGATTTTACCAAAAGTGACATATTGGTTTTGCCATCTTACCACAAAATTACCCTGTGGTAAATCCAAAAGCACGAACACCTGTTAGAAACGTATTCGGTAAGCAACTTCAAAACAAATTTTGCCAATGCGTTAGGAGGCGATGGACTACAGCAATAACAAAGCGTGACTTATGCGCCACCGTATCAGTTAATATTTAAAAGTCGGTATTCCTTTTCTAATCTCTATTTTCTAGTATTCTACACGATTTGGACCGTTTCTTTTTACGTATTGACAAACCTTGCCTATAAACCTTTTAGAGCAAAACTACACAAGCGGAATAATCGCGGCGTATTTTACGCAGCGGGACGTAGCGGTCTGCACGTCGCGTCGTAATCAAAACCGTGTCATTAAGCGAGCGCAACTAGATGAACGAAAATCTGTCGCGTTGTGTTTATTTCCGTCGGCGGTGAGCGTATAGAAGGCTCTCGACTGCGTTCATATCGCCGCCGCCACAACGCAACACGTTATTCAATACGAAGTATACTAGACGAGGTGACGGTGCGTGCGACATATTCGTTGAGGAGTACAGGAAAAAAATTGTTTGACATGGACATTTTATTTGTAAAATATAAAAGCGGCCTGCAGTTTACGATATAAAGAGTAAGAACTATGTAAGTCATGTTTTTTTTTTTTAATATAAACTTGCACACACAACAGCAGCGCAACCAAACACATTTAAGTCAATTTTTTACCTGTGAGTGTGCCTACCCGATGGAAAAAACTTTTCTGTTTGCTGCCAATTTCAACGGAAATCCCGCCGCGTAAAATACTTTGCGATTATTTCGCTCGTGTAGTTTGGCTCCTAGAGCGGTCGCGTTGTGTTTATTTTTGTCGGCGATGAGCGTATAGAACGCTCGTGATTGCCGCCACAATGCAACACGTTATTCAATACGAAGTAAACTAGACGAGATGAGGGTTTTTCGTCAATTTATGGCGTTTAATAAAATTTTGTATTATTGATTTTATCAAATCAAAACATTATTGTCATTTTTTTTTTCATTGATATTTTGCTTAAAAATAAAAGTTATTGTAGTTTTCTCTTAGAAAAAAATCAGGTTATTTAAGTTTTTGCGAACCTTGTACACAAAATAAACATTTTCTCTTCGTAAATCCTATTTTTGTCACAAGCAATAGTTTTCATGAAGAATGACTTTTTTCGAAAAACTAAATTTTTGGGCCATTTGTTCTCTTATAAACCCCATCACTGGATAGTCTGTACACTGCAATATTAATTGACATCACAAAAATTAAGAATACCTATACAGCTTGCCACAAAAGTGTGGAAGAAGCTAAATATCTCCAAAACTAAGGACCATGGAAAAAAACCATTAAATTTAAAAGAGTGTAAAATTAAGCGAATTTTACTATTGCCTTTAACTTGCCCCCTGAAATTTGCAATAATAGATATACTAGTTATTATAAAAGTTGCAGAACCTAGAAATAAGATATGCACTTTAACAAAATGTAATAAACTAAAAAGTTGCCTTTTTAGTTACTTTAGAGATAAAAGTATAATTACTACATAAAGAGCCAGTGGCGTACAATTTTCTTTAAATAATATTGGCTGTGGTGCCCACTGAGACCCTACTGGATCCAATAAAGTTAATTTATTTAGAGCTTTACTACGTTAAACAAACATACCAAATTATAATCAAATTGGTTAAAGGTTATTAAAGATAATTATAAAATACCGATTTTTTAAAAAACGTAACCGCAGAGTATCTCAGAAACAAAGCAGCTTCGCACATGTGTTTATGAGATAATTTTTTTCAAAAAATGACAAAACAAATTGCTTTTTAAAGTTTCGTACCATACTATATATACCAGGAAATACGCTGTATATTAATTTAATTAGAAGCTATTTTTAGGCCACCCTGTACATCCAACATACACTTATTTTTGTGGAAATGTAATTTTGTATTAAGCTGAACTTTGTATAAAGAGGCACTTTTTTGGTAGTTATTAATTTAAAAATCCGTTTGGTAAGAACTTCCAAAAACACGCTGTATAATAATTTGTTTTTATATAACGTTGTATTAATTAGACACATTAACAAAGAAAATTTGATTTCTTTTTCCTTTATAGTTATTTAATTTATTATGATGAACATTTCATAACCGATACACATTTTTCTATCAAACTACATGAAGGTAATTAATTACCAAATCGTTACCAAGTTCCTTAGAACGAAGCTGTATCGTAGCTGGAAAATGAAATGCAGTGATTAAGGAAATTTATCTTATAAATGGAATGGAGAAGGCATCAACTGTTAGGCCATTTATCAATCCCTTTTGAAGGCAAATCAATGATTTCGTTTGTCGGTAGTGCTTTTCGTTATACCGTTAGTTTTCGGTAAATTTATTTACTTTGCGGGATTGGAAGGCTTAAATAAATTTTATATGGTCCATAAACAGTATCGGACTAAGGATCATTTGACCCACTGGGCAGAAGTTCATAATTGCCTTCTTAATTTGTACTGTATCTAAATAGCGACACATTTTTGCAATTGAAAAATAGCAATTTTTTTATAAATAAATAGAATATTTTATAAACAATTTTGGATTATTTAACCATATTTTTAGGCTGTGATATTGAACCAGAAAGCAACTTTTAATGCGAGATGGAAGATTATTAGTGCTTTTTAAAATGGTTTCTGTAACTGTTTAAAAATCAACTTTTTAAAGTTCTGTAACATTTTTAAATAAATTATGGATTACATTAAACTCAGTTGTTTCTAAATAATTAACATGTGCAAAATTAATTAATTTGGTGAAAACAATTGAACGTAGGGGCGGTCCGGAGATCTCCGCTCTTCATGCAAACTTATAGTGAATTCACGTAGTTACCCTAGTGCGCACTAAGCTTCAACTCTGGTTGTGCAGTGCAAATTTTCATGTTCACGCAAAAGAGTTCTATTGTCAAGCAATAAATGTGCGTGTTTAATAAATTTGCCCGCACCCTGACCGATCAATTTTTGTATTCACTGTGCTGATCTTACACACGACCTTTATAGAACCGTTGTTTTTGGCGGTGTCGCAGAAGTGAAGTGAACATCCTAACCTAACAATTATAATATTGTTTTTTCTTCCGTGTGGTAGTCGATTTTTATGTGCATAATTAATATTTATTTAAAAAAAAGCCATGGGAAGTAAATTAGGAGACTGCAAATGAATAATAAAATAAAACAATAATAAGAGAGACAGAAAGTTTATATGTGAGTTTATATTTTGTGGCAGATCGTAGAGATCAAGTTCAGCTTGACGTCCTATTTAGGCGATACTTTAACCGGGCTCGGGGATAATGCGCATTTCCTCGTTTCGCTCTTGCTCTTACAAAAAGCAACCTGGCACTGAGTTGGTCCGAATTTTAATTGAACTGGTGCAGAGAAACATTAAAATATAGGATATAGGATTAGAACTAACAAAGATCTAGAAGAACTATACGCGGATGTCAATACAATAGAAGAAATAAAGTCGAAAAGACTGTAGTGAGCAGGCCACCCTAGAAGACATTCGGACGAAAGAATAGTAAGACTGGTATGAAAAGAAACCCCAACTAGAAAAAGACCACTTGTTCACCATCAACTTGGATGACCTCGACTTTAGTTGAAAGACATTATAGCAAGTGATCTTCAAGTTATGGGCGTCAATAATGGTATGGAAATACCAGGAGACAGAAAGAAGTGAAAGAGTGATGTTAAGTCTCATAAAACCCACACAGGGTGGTAACGCCACGGAGTAAGTAAGCCAGAAAGTAGATTACTGGAGTAACTAACATTGTTATGAAATTTGTACTGGCAAAAAAATTTGATTTAGATGGTGTATATCTATTACTTGACAACTGGTACATAAATTGTATTGACTTCCAAAAATTGTGTCAATACATTTAAAATAAAGATATGATTTTAAATAAAAATCAAAAAAATGTGATTATTAGAATTATTTTATTTCACAGAAAGATTAAAAATTTACTAAAACTTTTTGCAATCCAGGTATAAGATAAAAATATTGATAAAAGGGGCTACAACTGGACCAAAAAATAATTAAAGTCGAACAAAAAGAAAAAAACTAATATACTGAACTTGAATAACATTTTGTTTGCCCGATGTTTTTGTCCAGGAGTTTTGTAAATTTAGTTATACAAGAAAAAGAGTCTTAATTTCTGTACCTATTCATTAGGGTATCTTTATTATACATTGATTGTTTTATAGCCGAACTTAAAAAAACTTATAATTTTTAACAAAAATTAAAGAAGAGAAAACTCCTAATTGCTTGTAATTAGCGTCCGATCTAGGGAGGCAGCTTTTTACACTAGTCAAAAATAAATTTTTAGATTTAATTTAAATCACCAGTAAAGACCGGTTTCGAACTATTTTGGTTCTCATCAGTACGGTGTAGGCGATAACAAAAAACGTTAAAAAATTCCTTAAAAAGCAGAATAGTCGAATAAACGTGGTAAATTATTGTGCATTATGCCCTTTTTCGGCAGTGTTATAAACTACCAAAAATCATAAACCAATACTTAAAGAAAAAAAAGTATTCCTAACAAGCAATCAAAATTATTCAACAAAAATTAAAGAAAAAAATCTCCTTATTGCTTGTAACTTTAAGGTTTTTTAACCTGCCGACAAAGGGCGTAATAAATAATAAACTACCACGTTAATTCTACATTTCGCTTCTTAAGGAATTTTTGGAACTTTTGTTATCGCCTACACCGTACTAATAAGAACCAAAATAGTTTGAAACCGGTCTGCGGTTGGTGATCTTAATTAGCCCAAAAAAAACTTTTAACTACTGTAAGAATCTGCATCTCTAGATCGGACAGTGTTCCGACAGATGCGACCTTGCAGTGCAAGAAAATTGCAAGCAGTATAAAGTTTTTCTTCTTTCATTTTGGTTAAAATATTTTTACTGCTTGTTAAGAATACTTTTCCGTTAAGTATTAACCTAAAATTTGTTCACTTCTTGTTTGTTTTCAGGAATTTTAACTAAAAACAGCTTTTTCCTAATAGTATGTTAGTGGTCTTTTATTAAAGATAATCGTTGCCAACGTTATCCTTTACAAAGGACTTTCATTGACTTTGCAATTGCCGTAATTTTCTATGGTCTATTTTCAATTCAGTCGTTTCAAGTTCCGGTGAACGGCGCTACAACAAGAACGATTACTTTGACCCAACTTTTTCACATCCAACATTTATTTTCGGTTTGTTCATTTTGCTTAGCGTTAGAGTTTTGGTTTCAGCGATTTATTCCCCGTAGCACGAACTTGCCAGGTATAAATTGGCTTTGTTACATTTGTAGATTGAATATCTAAGGCAATTTGGCCTTTCTTTACCAAAAAAAAAAAATCTAAAAATAAAAGGTTAAGTCGTATATTAAATATCCTATATTTCCTTAAAACTTGGAAGATTTGGTTTCTCATTAGCTTTTGGTGATTAAAATGACATTGTATATTTTAAATTAATTGTATTTGCAACAAAGGTTCGTTTGATGGTTTTTTCTGACATACCCTATTATGTTTTAATTGTAAAATCATAAGAAAACAAGTTTACATACTTAAAGCACGTAAGGTTTTTTTAAATTTTCTAATTTTAAATGTTTAAAGGTTCTTTATTGATGAAAACTTATAGTGTCCTATTAAATTATATTGTATTGTGTCCCCGGTGGCTCAGTGACCAGAATTATCTTGAAAGCCAGATGTCGCTGGTTCGATCCTCATCAGAAAAGACATTCTTTGAGTGGAAGTTATTAAAAAATAACGTTCGTGGTAGTACTACCGAGTTGTCTAAAAAGTGCTGTAAAATGCAAAAACAAAATGTTTCATTGCTTGGCAAAAGCGACGAAGCAGGAATAAAATGGTTTTAATTACTTGACACCCACAGTACTCTGTTACTTTTTTTTATTTCTTTATCTTTAAGACATCTCACGAAGGCTTATGCCTAAGTACCAGTGTACCGTGAGTGCCGGGTTACTGGATGTTTAACCCAATATTGTCGTGTTCCGTCAACGTTATCCAAGCACTGAAACATGCAGTTGAATTTCACAGCACCTTTTAGACAACGCGGTAGTGCCACTACGGACGTTATTTTTAAATAACTACTACCTAGAAATGGCAGAATACTACACAGGGGTTTGCTATTGCCAACTGTGAGGTGACGAGCTATTAAAAATCCGATGTCCGACTCCGAGATTCGAACCCAGATCGCTGCCGTAAGAGTCTGACACGCCAGCCACTACACCACTGCTCGCCATACGCCGTTGTAGGTGATAACAAAGATTTAAAAAAATCTAAAAAGATCCGTATAGTATTAAAATAAAAACTGGTTTAACATTGTCTCTTTCAAAGGTGCGCAAAAAAATGCCACCACGAAATGTTAAAAAATTATAGTTTTTATATAAAATCTAAATACAAAGTAGCTAAAAACCTATATTGGTAAATTGCCATAGGTGGCGCTCTCTATGATAGCAGATTCTATTTTTTACCTTTTAAAACCTTCTTAGCCAGATATTGTGACAATTGATCTTTAATCACAAAAATTATTTATAAAAAACTAAAACAAGATTAAACTTTTGACACCCTTGATCTCTGAAATCATTACCCATTGACGGCTGTCAAACCAAGAACTGCTACTAGTGTTACGAATCACCTTCTCTGTTACTACTGACACGCCCATCTATTTCCCGCCATTTGAGAAATACCTCGTGTTCACTACCACACAGGATACCATTGGCTTATAGCAATATTTGTTCACAGCGCTTAGCCTCAGAAGAAAGAAGCCATCAATTTAGGGTGAATCTTTACTGACCCCAAAAAGTAAAAACGCCCGAACAGTTCCTTTAACCACCACACTAAGTGACGTCCGAAGGTCAAACAAAGAATAAACCTTAAAATATTCAAGATAGCATTTTTTCCGCCTCTTAAGGAGACACCTTGTATATGTTTTCACTGTTTTAGCTGAAACTGCATTTAGTTACTACTAAAAATACCAAACAGTAATTAGTAACAATGTTTTATTTTTTATTAAAACGTAAAACAGAAGAAAAACGCAATTCCTAAATAAAAAAAAAAAAGAAGAAAAAACAAGCTAAGTTAGAAAATTTATTTTCAATATCAAATATTTCGTATCTTGATGATGCGATTTGAGTTTCATAAATTTATTGGTTTGAATTCGAACTGAAATAAAGTAATATAAAACCAAATTAAATCTGTAAATATCTAAGACACATACTCCAATTTAAAACATAGCATTAAGGTTTCATAGAAAATACAGCATGTCTACTTAAGTTCGCACAATATGGGAAAAGTTATATTTTATAAGAAGCTCTGCATGGTTTAAAATCTAAAATTAAATCATTAGATATTTATTTTTTGCAGTAGTATACGTGGTATGTCCAAAAATTTGAATTTTGTTTAAGAGAAAAATACCCTTATTTTTCATAAAATATTTTTTTAAAGAGAAGATGTTTAAAATTAAAAATAAGATTCAAAAACGCTAACTTGTTTACTTTATTTTATTTATTTTTTTATAAGGTTAGGGTGAAAATTTAAGTTTGTACATAATATGTACATACATACCTATTTCAAAATGATATGTAAAGAGAGCTTAATAAAATGAATTAAAAAAACAGGATACCATTGGCTTATAGGAATTTTCGTTTACAGCGCTTAGACTCAGAAGGAAGAAGCCATCAATTTAGCGTGAATCTTTACTCGATTTAAAAGGTTAAAACGCCCGTACAGTTCCTTTAACCGCCACACCGGGGGAAATTATGTAGTTCCCTACGCGCCGTCCGATGGTCGAACAAAGAATGAACTTTAGATATTCAAGATAGCATTTTTTGCCTCTTAAAGAGACACCTTGTATATGTTTTCACTGTTTTAGCTGTAACTGTATTTAGGTACTACTAAAATACTAAATAGTAATTAGTAAGGACGATTTTTTTATTAAAACGTAAAACAAAAAAATTTAAAACCGCAGTTCCTTAATAAAAAAAAACAAGCAAGTTTAATATTATATTTTTAAAATCAAATATTTCGTATCTTGAGTGTAAGCCAATAATCCAAATTTAAGAGAAAAACGTAAAATTGGATTTCGATGCGATTTGAGTTTCATAAATTTATTGGTTTGAATTAGAACTGAAATAAAGTTATA
This sequence comes from Listronotus bonariensis, assembly GCA_014170235.1. Classification (NCBI taxonomy): domain Eukaryota; kingdom Metazoa; phylum Arthropoda; class Insecta; order Coleoptera; family Curculionidae; genus Listronotus; species Listronotus bonariensis. Next base: position 42,307 of record JACEGR010003425.1, read on the forward strand.
TAAAACCAAATTAAATCTGTAAATATCTAAGACACATACTCCAATTTAAAACACAGCATTAAGGTTTCATAGAAAATACAGCGTGTCTACTTAAGTTCGCACAATATAGAAAACTTTTTATTAATAATTTTAGGAATAAAAGTTATTTTTGATAAAAAGCTCTGCATGGTTTAAAATTTAAAACACAATCATTAGATATTTATTTTTTGCAGTAGTATACATGGTATATCCAAAAATTTGAATTTTGTTTAAGAGAAAAGTACCCTTATATTTCATAAAATATTTTTTTAAAAAAGAGAAGATGTTTAAAATTAAAAATAAGAGTTAAATATGCTAACTTGTTAACTTTAATTTATTTTTATTTTTTATAAGGTAAGGGTAAAAATTTAAGTTTAAACATAAGTACATACATACTTATTTCGAAATAATAGGTAAAGAGAGCTTAAGAACTGTTAAGACAGCAAAAAGTCACTGAAACAAGTTTTTTTATAAATCAATTTTCATATTTATTAGGTATTTTTAATTGTAAACATCTTTTTCCTATACAAATTTTCGTTAGTAGAAAAACATAAGGGTAATTTCCTTTTAAGCAAATTTATTATTTTTTTCACATACCTCCTATACCACTGCAAAAAAATATTATCTGGTAATTGCATTTAAGCTTTTTGAAGCCATTAATAATAAAAAAGGTATGTTTCTAGTTATTTTCATGAATTAAATAGGCGCAAGCAACAAAATTATTTTAACAATTTTAAACATTAAATTTCGTCCACTATTACCCAAATGACCCTACCTAAATGTTATTGCAAGAAAAACAGAGATTTTTGTTACGAGACAATGTAAAATGTAAAGCGATTACCTCACTTGACCGGCAAATATCTGTTAAAAAGCGAAGTCATGGCTTTTTATGTCTGGCATAGCTTTTAAGGGGACCCTTATCTGTATGCCACAGACGCATTAAACATTTATGGCATTTCCAGTCTCGAATTAAGTAAGACCAAATTCTAGTTTCCAGTGAAGGTATATTGACCTGTAGTCAGATTAGGGGTACATAGAGAATATTTGGTAAATTTGTCACAAAAAAATGAGGGCAATCAGCCCAATATTGGTGTACGCGTAAGTAAAAGATATTTGGTAAATTTTATTTAAAAAGAAAATGTGCAATTAGCCAGATATTAGTGGGCACTTAATTTTTTTTTATTTTTTATATCTAAAAGTAAGACATGGGACCCACACCAAATATGTACCAAATACTATTTGCCCAAATCGTATAGTCCCTGGGCCAGTAATAAAATGGACTTTATAATAAAAACACTTTTTAAAACCTATTAGGAGGGTTTATTTTGACAAGCCTACCACGAATATTCGAACCGCCATATATGGAAGCGGTGCTCTAACCCAGCTTGTCAATGTCAAATGTTTTGGTTGTCGGACAAGACAAATGCGTCATTCTTTTGTCGGACAAGTTTACCGCAACGTTTTATATGTAATTTTTAAACAAAATGCCAAAAACCGTAAGGTTTTGCAGGCACGAAACCCGCGTAGCTCGATACCCGAAACATGTATTTGAGGCCTATGGTTTCATAACTGTAACCCTTATCATTTTTGGCACAGAAATGTTTAAAAATTGCATATAAAACATTGCGGTAAACTTGTCCGACAAAAAAGTGACGCATTTGCCCAGTCCGACACCCGAAACATTTGACATTAAAGGACTAGGTTAATGCGCCGCCTCCATATATGGCGGTATGAATATTAGTGGAAAAACTTCTTTAGTAGATCGTTTAATTTTCGGAAGAAATGGTATAAACTACAAAATAAGTTGCAAATTAAAAAAAAGGTTTTTTTTCATTTTTAATCTTTGACTTTAAATATATTTTTAATGGTTAGATTTATTTAACAAAATAAATAAAAGACCTTTTTGATAAAGTGTGAAAAATTTTTCGCCAAAAAAGTTTTGAGTTTTGCGGTACGATTAACGAATGGATTTTTATATGGGACTAAAAAAATATGCATAACTTTAATAAAGCGGATGTTCCTATTAAAATTAAAAGCTTATTGTTGCCAAGCATTATCTGGAGGTGCCTAGGAACCAATTTCTTAGTATCAATAGTCAAAATAACAAAAGTCGATTTTTTTATCCACGCTACTGTTTACTATACGAAAATAAATAGATATCTTGTACACGCTTACAAGGCTCTCAAGCAAACTGGGGGAACTTAATTTGGTATTAAATGTTGCACCTTTGTAAGTAGTGCCAATTGCAAACATGCAAGCAATCTTAAGGTATTAAAAAAATATTTTAAGATACAAAATGTGATAAACACACTGTCCATAATGCACAAAATTTTTAGGGCATTTAAATACATTTTTATTAAACTTACCCACAAAAAGTATTTCTAATCTTATAGCCCCAGACATTCATCTGTTTGTTTTGCCCCTAATATTCTAACAACGGAAATGATGTTAGTGGAAGCAGATAGAATTACGATCTGCATAATACAATAAACTCCATAAATCGGACAACTTAACACATATCGTGACTAGCAATTGGTTTTACAACTTAAGCCTTAAATTCGTAGGTAGGTATATGTAGATTATTTTATGTGGAATATGTTTGCCTAATATTGAATATATAGTCCAAGAGCCCGTGAGCGGCAGACCTTGGTCATTTGTAAAAGCTGAAAGTTTGTCAGCACATACTCCCAACATAGGTAGACTATGAAGTTTGACTCATAGTGGCTTTGGCAGGTACCAGGTACCAAAGGTTAATAAATTAAAACTTAGGTTTTGTCATTTTGTAGAAGCTAAATTTTACATTATGTTACTTGGGTACCTATTAGAAGATATTTCCTTAGTCGCCAGACAGTTTTGACACTTCAAATCCATTGACAAACAAATATTTTGGGGTGGTCCAATAGTCCGATAAAGACCAATATTTCTGTTATTTGACAAGATATAACATAAAGTATAATATGAGATTTGTAGGGTTTTCGAATGAGAATGTCCTAAAAATATTTTGATGTATACAGAGTGTCAAATAAAAAGTTATTGCTTAAAGATTAATTAAAAAAAAATGTTTTTGGATCACTTATACATCAAAATATTTTAAGTACATGCCTATTTAAAGAATCTACATCTTCTATATAAGACTTTTTGTCATATCTTGTTAAATAACAAAAATATTTTATGGTCGGACCATTGAGTCACTCCAAAATGTTTGTCTGTCAAGGGGTTGAAACTGTCAAAACTGTCTGCCGATTGGGAAAATATCTTCTTATAGTTACCCAAGTGACATATAAAATTCAGCTTGTACAAAATAACGAAGTTTTTGTTTCAATTAATTAACCTTTGTTACCTTGTACCTGCCAAAGCCACTATGAGTCAAACTTTACAATCTATCATTATTTCTACCTATATGGGGAGCATGCATTGACAAAGTTTCAGCTTTTACAAAATAACGAAGGTCTGCCGCTCACGGGCTCTTACTCTAATATGTTCGCAATTGAAAAACTAAAAAATAGCACATACGGCCTAAATATCAAGGTAAACAAAATATATATATTTTTTAAATTAAATTCCCCACAAAAACATTACTAGGTACTTTTGAAAAAGTGATTTTATGTAAAAACGTAAGAAGGTAAGCATTTAATTATCTTTAAAAATCTATGTTGTTTATTTCTATAATTTAATATGTTTTTACCAGTAATAAAATTTTAAAATGAAAAGAGAAATTTAAAAAATATTTCAATATTCAAACTTTAAACCCCAGTGTTAGGCATCTCTGACGCAAAAATAAAGGATCAAATTAAAAATCGAAATTAAAAAACAAAAATATTTGTATTAGAGGCTTAAACCATTACAATATTTTTTTGTAAAAAAAAAACTACCCATAAAAATATGTTCTAAGCTCCTACTTTTAAAATTACAGGGTCTTACAATTGATGAAAAATAATCGTTTCATTTAATTTTTTTATCTAATTTTTGTTTTATATTATAATACTTTTTTACTATTTTAGATTTTTTGAAAATTTGACGAAGTCTTCTATTAATAAAAAATCATTATTGTTAATGACAGTATCTTTAAATTTTTATAACGTTACTTTGGTTTTATTTATACTTCTAGTTCTTTTTAATGTGTATCTTGAAAATGGTGGTAAAACTATTTTTAATTGTTAATATATTTTTTTTTTATTTTGTTGGCAAAAAAAAAAATTATATTTTTAAATTTTATTTTTTACTTTATATCAATATTATAAATAATAGAAAAATATTTTTTTATTTATCATCTATTTTTTTATCCGCAATGCTGGTATGGTATGAGGAATTTTTATTGGGAATTATAAGAATTTTGAACATTTATAGTAACAATATTGTTACGGACATTAAAAATAAGTGTTAGTTTATAGAATTGTATAAAGTTAGGACCTTTTAATTTAGTTTGTTAATTTATTTAAATAATTTACCTTAATTTTTCCAAGTTCTTTCATCACTTTCGAAGGTTTCCGAAAACGCCCGAATTATCCAATAATAACTTTTATGCCATCATGTACTATGGAATTTTCACGATATTTCTCGAATATTCTAGATCATTCTTTACTCTTCCATCATACTATAAAAGGGCGACGGGAAACCTCGGATCAGTTAGTACATATTCGACTTTTGTGCTGTAAACTTCGAGACAGTGACAATTTAAGATTTTGCCGTTATTGTAACCATAGATACGTTACATTGTTAATAAAGGTATAAAAACGAAGGCACGTGTTTTTATACGAGGTGTTTTGGAACATTTGGTGTCAGAAGCGGAACGAAGTCACCCGAAGAAAGTAAAGCGGAACGAGATTACCCGAGGAAGCCGAAGTGGTTACGAAGATTGGATGCCAGTAGGAGCAAGAAAGCAGACTGAAGCTATGGAGGAAATATGTGCACTTATGAAACTAATGATAGAAAAACAAGAAGACTTTAAAAACGAAATGAAGTCCAGTTTAGAAGAAATAAAGGTTGAAATTCGAACCAGTCAAGAAGAAATGAAGCAAGAATTACAAGAGATGATGGTGAAGATCAGAGAAAATCTAAGAGGGGAATTTTATAACGGTCAAGATGAAATGATGTTGCTTGAGTTAAAACTTACCAAAGAGGATGTTAAAGAAGTGGAAGAACAAATGCAGCAGACTGTACAATTGGTTCATAGTCAAGTGCAACTAGTCCAAGATCAAGTTCAACAAGTCAAAGAGCAAATGCAACAGGAAGTTCAACAATTACAGCAGCAAATTAAAAATATTGCCAGTACAGGTGTAGTCTCAGGATGTGGTACTCCAGCAACTGTTATGAAACCACCAACTTTTGACGGAAAGGTACCGTGGGTTACGTACCTTAGACAATTTGAAGCAGCTGCAAACGGCAATAACTGGAGCTCCAACAGAAAGAGCACGAGCTCTTGTACTTGCTCTTCGAGGAAAAGCCATGGAGGTGTTAAGAAACATTCCCGAAGAAAAAGTTGTCCGATTATGAATTGATTGTCATGTTTCTGGAGATGAGGTACGGCGAAACCCATCTACAAGAAGTCTATAAGGCGCAGCTCCATGGACGAAGACAGAAATACAACGAAAGTCTCCAGGAGTATGAAGCAGAAATTGTACATCTAATTAACCTGTCATATCCAGCCTACCCGGAAGAAATAAAACAAGAACTAGCTGTTGGCAGTTTTATTGAAGGTCTACGTGATCCGGATATGAGTCAAGCATTAAGAATGGCCAAGCTTAAGAAAATTTCTGAAGCTCTTGCTTACGCACTTCAGTTTGAAATAGCAAAGCGGACATCCAGAACTCAGGCAAGACTTGGAAGAACAAATTATCCACCAAAAGATGGCAATCCAAATAATAATTTGAGCAGAGTGATACAGGACTTGCAAGAAATCATACGTAATCAACAAACTGAAAAAGATAACAGAATTACATTTAGAAGAAGAAATATCATTTGTTGTTGGAAGTGTGGTAAAGAGGGGCATATACAGAGAAATTGCTCCAGTTTTCAGGCCTCTTCCAGTAGTGCAGAAGACTCCCAGTTCAAGGGGCGAGACCTGGCTAAGTGTTACCAAGAACCATCAACAACAACAATTAGGGTATCCCGGTTACAGAACAATGGCTCCAGCTTGGTAGTATCTGGAAATGTATGCGGTCGAGAATGTGAGATGGTACTAGATACTGGATCTACACATACCATCGTGAGGCCAAACATCATATCCCACTGCAAAATATTCCGACCTGAGAAGAATTATATTTTGGAAACTGCCAATGGTGAAGTCATACCAGTTCAAGGCATACACGAAGCTAGAATTACTCTAGGAACAACAACATTTACAAACGTTGTGTTTGTTGCCGATATAATGGACGAAGTTATTCTCGGCCTTGACATTATGAAAAATCAGAAGTTTGTACTAGACCTTCCACAACGGGTACTGAGAACTAACAATGAGAAAATTGTGATGAAATTTCCAAAAGTAATGAAACAACAATTCGGGAAGTGGTACTTGCAGAAGATGTCACATTACCGCCAAGTTCAGAGAGCATTATTCAAGCAAGGTTTAAAGACTCCGAAGAAGGTGAAGACGTTTCGTTATACAATACGAGAAGAATCAAGGGGGTTCACCGAAACTACAGAAGTCATGTAAAGTGGTGACACGGCATAATGAAAGAAGTACATCAAAAAATGCTAAGCCGCTATTAAGACCGTGAAGATACTTGATCGAGACGATCAAAACTTGGGAGGGGGCAATGTTACGGACATTAAAAATAAGTGTTAGTTTATAGAATTGTATAAAGTTAGGACCTTTTAATTTAGTTTGTTAATTTATTTAAATAATTTACCTTAATTTTTCCAAGTTCTTTCATCACTTTCGAAGGTTTCCGAAAACGCCCGAATTATCCAATAATAACTTTTATGCCATCATGTACTATGGAATTTTCACGATATTTCTCGAATATTCTAGATCATTCTTTACTCTTCCATCATACTATAAAAGGGCGACGGGAAACCTCGGATCAGTTAGTACATATTCGACTTTTGTGCTGTAAACTTCGAGACAGTGACAATTTAAGATTTTGCCGTTATTGTAACCATAGATACGTTACATTGTTAATAAAGGTATAAAAACGAAGGCACGTGTTTTTATACGAGGTGTTTTGGAACAATATTTTAAATATTCGGCAGGTTTCTATGCGGAAATTTTGATTTATATTATTTTTGATTAAAGTGCTTCAACATAAAAGGAGTAAAACATCCCGCCATATTTGAATGATTAGTTGGATAAATGCCAAATTTGCCTATAAGATCGATAAATAGACGGGATGGAAAATACGATAGCTCTTTTATACAAACTTTGTAAAATAATATTTTAAGTCAGTATCAGAAGATTGCGTTTTAACTAAGTTAAAGAATAAATAAAAACAAAAATAAAGAATATTTACAAGCAATTTTTTAGTTACTAGTTATTTACCAATTACCGAATTTTTGGGTAATAGCTGTATAAATTAATCGATATACCTACAGGGTGAAACATAGGCGATGACTTTATTTTAAGGGATGATTCTTTGTAATTTTGTAAGTAAAGTTAAATAAAATTATTAACATTTGTCCGCAGACGCTTTGTTTTTAAGATACAAAACGTTAAAGTTTTTAAAAACAGTCGGTACTTTTCAAATATCTTAAAAACGCTTTAACCGATTTGGATGAAATTTGGTACACCTATTTATTGTAACCAGGCGCCTATACAGCTCTACCTAGATTGGTTCAGTGAGGTCTTAGTCAGGTCACAGCCAATATTATTGAGAAAAATGTACGCCACTGACTTTTAATAAAGTTCTTATATTTTTTTCCGATTAACCAATTAAAAATGCAACTTTTTAGTTTTTTTTTGTCTTTTTCGTATTTTGCTGTGTTTACGAAATAAAAATAATGCCACCTTTAGTGATACTAAAGAGTATCCATAAATTAGCATAAAATAAATTCCAAACCTAAAAAATTAACAATTTTGACCTTAGTAAACAAGAAAAATGAAAATTTTTAATAAAATACACAACTGCCTATTTATAAAATAATTGTTTATTTTTAATTTTTGTTTTTTACCATGGTATCTATAGGCACTTTTAGAAAAAATCAAAGTAGCTTTAATTTTTTTCTTGAAAACGAAGCTAGATACAAAAAAAATTAAAATTAAAAGTTGCATTTTCTTTTAAGAAATGGGAAAAAATATAAACATTTTGGTAAAATTAAGTAGCGTACATTTTTTCTTAGTAATATTAGCTGTGGGACCCACTGAGACGCCACTGGACCCAATAATCTTCACAAGAGTCTTATTACATTAAATAAGTGAACCAAATTTTATCTAAATCAATTAAAGCGTTTTAAGATATTTAAATATATCGACTTTCTTAAAATCTTTAACGCCCTATATCTTGAAAACTAAGCGTCTCCAGACATATTGTTCCAAAACACCTCGTACATATTGTTCCAAAACACCTCGTATGCCTTCGTTTTTATACCTTTATTAACAATGTAACGTAACTATGGTTACAATAACGGCAAAATCTTAAATTGTCAATGTCTCGAAGTTTACAGCACAAAAGTCGAATCTGTACTAACTGATCGGAGGTTTCCCGTCGCGAATCTGTACTAACTGATCGGAGGTTTCCCGTCGCCCTTTTATAGTATGGTGGAAGAGTAAAGAATGATCTAGAATCTTCGAGAAATATCGTGAAAATTCCATAGTACAGGATAGCATAGAAGTTCTTAATGGATAATTCAGGCGTTTTCGGAAACCTTCGGAAGTGATGAAAGAACTTGGAAAAATTAAGGTAAATTATTTAAATAAATTAACAAACTAAATTAAATGATCCTAACTCTCTAAAATTCTATAACTTCAACACATTTTTGAAAGTCTGTAACAATATGTTTATTAAACTTTTTACTTGAAAAATTACAAGGAATCGTCCCTTAAAATTAAATCATTACTTATGTGACAATGTATAGTATTCACCTAAAGACGACCGGTAATGCTTACTACTTGAAAGGTTCCGAATTTTTAATATACAGGGTGTCTCTTAAAGGTCTGTACAAAATTTTACCACAGATTCCTTAACTCAAAATACAACGATCTAACGTAATGTACCTTAGTCGAAAAGTTAATCGTTTGCAAGATACAGGTTGTCAAAGATTTTATTTTATTTTAGTTATATTTAAATATAATTTTTGTTATTAAACACTTTTATTCAAAATTTAGTAATAAAAGTGTCGAAATATTTTAATGTTTTTTCGTAAAATATAAAGAGAGCTACTTGCAGTCCTTTACTTAGCACTAAAATGTAATAACTTTTTTGGTCTTGGTATATTATAATTCAAGTATACAGTTTTAATTTTATTATATTTTTGCACAAAAAAGGTATACTTGACAAATATCGCTACGAGCAACCGTTTTTGAAATATTTCAGATTAAACATTTTATTCCAGACAAAAGTTTACCTTTGCATTCATTCACGCTTTATTTAAGCCACCTGGTAGTATCCAAAAAGTCTATACAAAATGCTGCCACAAGTTTTTTGGGCCAAAATACAACCATCTAATGAAACTTCCATTAGTCGAAAGTTTACTGCTTTGTAAGATACAGGGTGTTAAACTTTCATTCTTTTACCTGGACACCCTGTTTTCGAAAACGATTAACGACCTTTCATGGCTATTTTTAATAAATACTTATTATGCTAAATTATTTACTCGAAAACCGTTAAAGATAAGTATGAAATAATTTTGGGAAAAAATATTCAAAAAGTAGTGGTGGATCCAAAAATACCATAATATACAGGGTGTTTCATTTAAAATATCAAAGTTAATGACACTTTTTGATTGCTATCGGCAACGCTGCATCGTTAAAAAATGTTTAGATCGTTAGATCGCGAGCCATTACCAACGTTTCCAAATTTTCAAAAAAATCCAATGTCCCGTTTTCCGTCTAAGGTACCATCGACCGTAAGACACCCTGTATACATATTACCAAATAATACAAAATTCAAATAAAATCAAAACATGCAGCAGCAATTTAGCTCTGATACCAAAATCGATGTAGCATTTATAGTAATAGATATATACGGGCACCGATAAATTTCCTACGCTTAAATATGATTAGAAAAATCCATATCCCAGAAGAATACTTTCTTGGCTCACGTAGCGAATGCATTTTAGGATGTTTTATTTATACGTCTATAAAATCTATTTTAGGGCATTGTATGCATTTAGGAAAAATTTGTAAGAATTTAAATTCTTAAACATCTTTTAAATAAGAGGCTTCTTAAAACATTTTTTTATTTTATTTAGAGGTTAGGTACTTTTAAAAAAATAGATATCTATTACCCTAACAAGTTAACCTTATTTAGGACGTAAAAAATAGGTATTAAATTTTGATTTTTACTACCTTTTTTTATTGCAATAGATTTATAAGGAAAACAAAAAAATATATATATACAAAATATAAGATGTAGATCTAAAATAAATTTAGCATGTAAGACCTTGGTTAATTTTGGTAGTCCTTGAGCCAAGTAATAAAATGAACTTTATAATAACCACACTTTAAAAACCTTTTTAGGGGTATCTTTTTGACAAGACGCTTTAAGCCAGCCTGTCAATGTCAAATATTTAGGGTATCGGACTGGGTAAAAAAGGTTCCTATTTTTATCGAAAAAGTTTACTACAATGTTTTATTTACAATTTTTAAACATTGTGCCAAAAAATGGTAAGGTTTACAAGTCATGAAACATCTTGCTTAAACCATAGATGAAACTACATTTAGATCCGCAGTATGGCAAGAAGCATTTTTCGCCTTTTTACGACCTCGCGCAGTAAACAAATGACTGGGTGGACGAACATGCGCATTTAAAGCCCTGGCAAAATACAAACACCGGCACCCCGTACCCTTCGTCCGCGGTCTGACCGTGACGCTCATTAGCTACCGTACTTCGAACAGGAAACCCGGATGGTTTGTCTCTGGCGCCAATTTTACCGCATTTTATACTTTTTTTTTCAAATATTTTTATTTATTATAGAAAATGCTGTTTCTTCCGATTTAAAATGCGATTTTATAAAAAGGGTAAGATATCGATTTAAATAAAGTTTACCTTAAAAAAAAGAAAAGAAATGAAAAGGAATCAAACGCCATAATCAAACTGTCAAATTTTAACTTCTGTAACAAATGCATACAATAACCAAAAAAGAATTTGTCCTACCTTGTATAATTGTGACTCACTGCGCAATAATTTGCACTATGGAAAAAAGCAGTATGAGTTAATTTAATTGCCAAATACCATTATTATTAGTTATAAATTTAATACATTTTTTTATTCTAATTTTAAAAGTCAATAACTCACCAAAGATGCGCTATAGAACTTTTTACACAAAGTACTAACATTATTTTGGCTTACTCTACCACCTCTATTATTTTTGACCTTACTTATCCGGACACCCTGTATATTTAAAGTTTAATTTAACTGCAGTACGTAATATTTAGATGCGCCCCGGAGCTTTTATTTTTAAAATCAAAAACAGTAATTAATAACGATATGGATAATTGTTTTGCGATACAAGACAATTTTGTGTGATTGATTTTAATTTTGCCATAGTTACATTAACTTAGATTCCTTTATTGTAGAACGAAATTGTTAAACAATATTATTTTAACCACATGTCCGATGCCTGTACTAGTTGCTAAAACTAGGGCACATTGTTTCGAACGTTTCATTTAAATTTAGTTTCGGGTATCAATAATGCCAAGAAAATAGTTATTTATTTTATTGCATTAAATTATATTTAACTAACATACAAGGCGATTCCCAGCCTATATGTCTGGGAGGCGTTTTATGAATTCCTACTACGCTACAACACCCTACCGTGCTGAAATGCAGGAGGATTTAATGGGAGTTTTTATTTTAGAACACTATAAAATACTACTACGCGCCAGCACAAATATCGCGTAGGAATTCATAAACTAGAACGCAGAAATCAGCCGTATAATTGCTACGCATGTTGTAACCTGGGATGTTATAAGTACAAGCAAATTTGTTTTTATATTTGGAATTCATGCTGCATGGCAACAGGAGACGTTTCCCCCGCCATAAATCTTACTCTTACTTTACCGCCTTATTGCATTTAATTGAATCATACGGTTGTTTTCTTTTAGTTTTATGTGAATTATAAACGGTTCATAACCTAAAAGTAGTGCGTCAATGTTTGTATTTTAAATAAAAAGTTTACAGTATGACTTTTTCCATTTAATTTTTATTTTTGAAATGGCGCCCAGCTGTGAGTTTGACATTCATATCTGTTATTTCCTGTCTAAAAGTTGGTTTATGTTGTCTCACTAAAGTCCTCAAATTTTCATAAAAAAATACCAAACAATTCAAAAGTTAGCGGATGAGGTCCTGAATTTAGACAAGCACTGTATAATGTTTTGTCAGATTTTGTAATACCTCGTATCAAATTTAAATTAAAAGTTAAAATATTTGTTAGCTTAATAAATAACAAATATAATAAATACTTGCTGTATAACCATAGTCAAAAGACAAAAAAAATAAAAAAAAAAATAGCTTAATAGCTAGCCAATAAAAATGTACAATTACAGAATTAAAAGTTTAATTTTAATATTTTTAAAAATAAAATTGTCTTTAAAATGAAACCGAATATGTAGTAAGTAAAAAAAACTTATAAACTATGACTTTTTCTAAAAATGGTTATGTATTAATTATCTCACTCTATTTAAGCCGTTTGATCCGCTTTGACTGATTTGTAATGGTTTTGGGCACAGACCTTTTGTTACCAGGTTAAATTTCATTCGTAATAAAATTATGCGTTTGCATGCTTTTAAATTTCTTCAAAACTGTAGCACAAAATTTACGTATAGTTTAGAGTGGTAAAGGAGATGATACTGTTCGTATTTGCTACTGCGTTTCAACTCATGAAGGCGCTGACACGCAGTAGGAATTCACAAACCGCTTATGCATTTGCACGTAGGGTTTAAAGAGGTAAATAAAGGTGATACTGTTCGTATTTGCTACTGCGTTTCAACTCCATGAAGGTGCTGACACGCAGTAGGAATTCATAAATCACGTCTGGGAGTTTGCTAAAATAGTAAATTATAGGACAAGCACGGAAAGGTACTCATGTTCTACGGTAACGCATTTTTAATTAAGATATACGATAGGAAAACGAGTTTTCCGTGCGAGTTACATACTATACTTTTTCTACGGCCATTATTATAATCTGGAAAACATTTTAAAACATTTTTTTGTGGATTTCTATTATTAAAAATAATAATTTTAATGTTTCCAATTTGTGACAAATTTTTTTCTCAGCGATGACATACTCGATTTAATAGCCCAGTAGTTGGCTAAAGAGTCATATTTATACTTTGGCCACTATAAATTGATAATGAATACAGAGGAAGTACCTCCGATTACTGTAGTTTTAAACCAATAAAATACAATTTTGATTGTGGTAACTAGGGTTACTGAGTTTTTAAACCAATAAAATACATTTTTGTTCAGGTGTTTTTCTAAATTTATAGTGAACAGAGTATAGATGAGGAGTTTGTTAAAAACATACACAAAATATCGTATTTATGCACATTTAAAGCACCTTATGACGGTCGTGGGTAATGGGTGTAGGTATTGAGCTTGGAGAATAGCCGTGGGTATCCTATTTTATTACCTGTTTTAAATCACATGAAGTCGTAATAAACTAAAAGCAAGTTATTTTATTTTTCCATAGCTCTTTGACTTTAAATTAATTGTTTAAGTTTAATTATTTAGCTTAATAATGGAAATTTATATTAAAATTAAAAAAATATATACAGTCTGTCCTCGGAAGTTCTTACCAATATTTTTTTTATCTTTAGACAAACCACGAAGGCTAAAAGCCTAAATACTAACGTACCGTGGGTGTCTTAAGCGAGGTAAGAGGGAGTTTGTTGACACGGGACTTAAATACTTGAAGAATTGGGAAGGAAGGAAAGACCTCCGCGGGCAGCAGGTTCCACAATCTAGAAACTCTAGAGATAAAAGAACAAACAAAGTGGGAAGTTCGGGGCCTGTCCAGTTGGACCATATAGGGATGTATACGCGCGGAACCACGAGTTTCTCTGTTGGGAACCGCAAGTGGAGGAACTATACTGGACAATTCCTCAGAGCAGAAGCCATGGAAGTACCTATAAAAAGCGATAAATCCCCCACAGCCCAACGATAGCAAGACAGGGAAGCCTTTCTGTAAGTGAAGGATCATTAATGAGACGAATAGCTCTTCTTTGAATAGAATCAAGAATGCTTAGGGTTGTGGGGGACGCCATGCCCCAGATATGAGAACAATACTCCAAGGAAGGTCGGATTTGGGACACATATAAAGTGTATAAATTAGAGGGGGAAAAATACTTTTTGGCTCGAAAGAGAAATCCAAGCTGCTGAAGCTGCCGTGGCTATAGATACAATGTGTTTATGCCAGTTAAGGTTACTTTCAAATGTGACGCCCACAAGATTAAAAGTGTCTTTGCTCTGTAAAACTTGGCCGCTCATAAGTAGAGGATGAGTATTTGATGACTCTTTTCGCGACAAGGAACATAATTGTGTTTTGGATGCATTAAAATGGACGAGATTTTTAGCGCCCCAATCCAATATTAAATTAAGATCCTGCGAAAAAGATGGGTGATGTAATGGGTTTAGGAACCTGAAAACTGAAGTGAAGGGTACTATCGTCGGTGAAACTATGAATGGAATTAGTTGTGGACGAAAGAAGGTCGTTGATGTGAAGAAGAAACAATGTTGGTGCCAGAACTGTGCCCTGAGGGACTCCAGCATTTACTTGGTGAAAGCTTGAAGAATGGCCGTCCACAATAACTGATATACGACGATCAGATAGATAACTAGAGAGCCAAGTTCAGAGTTTAGTTGAAAGACCATAGGAAGGAAGTTTATTAAGAAGTGCGGCATGCCAAACCTGGTTAAAAGCTTTGGATATATCAAGAGCAACGATCTGGGACTCACCTAGAAACTCAAGAGACTTATTCCAGCAGTGTGAAACGAAGGAAAGAAGATCTGCTGTAGATCTTTTTGGCGATATCCATACTGCCTGTCATGCACTAACCAAATGAAAAACTTTGTATATATTAGGTTTACAAAAAAAAGTGCCTCCTCATAAAAAAATCCCGCTTGATAAAAAAATAAATTTTCACAAAAATATTTTATGTTGGATATACAGGGTGGCCTAAAAGATTTGTTTTCAAATTAAGATAAAAGTTACATTCTAACTGCGGTACGAAACTTTAAAGTGTGATTTTTATATAATTTTTTTTTAGAAAAGTTCCAATAAATTTATGTCCAGAGGCGCTTCGTTTCTAAGATACAGGGCGTTAGTTATTTATTAAAATGTCGAAATTTTATAAATATCTTAAAAAGGAAGCCATATACAAAAAATGTATAACACTTAAAAGTTATATTTTGAGTTGCTTTATAGAAAAAAATACAAAAACCGCATAAAAAGCCAGTGGCGAACATTTTTCTCTCCATAAAATTGGCTGTTGTGCTCACTAAGATCCTACTGGATCCAATAAATTTAATTTAGTTAGAGCTTTACAAACGCTTTAATACATTAATTAAACCTACTAAATTTTATCCAACTTGGTTAAAGGGTATTTAAAATATTTATAAAATATTGTTTTTTTACATTTAACGACGTATATATCAGAAACAAAGCAACTCCGGACATATGCTTATAGGAACTTTTCATCATACAATTATATAGGAAATCACCCTTTAAAGTTTCATAATGTTGTTAGAAAATACCCTGTATATTAATTTAAAAACAAGTCTTTTTAAGCCACCCTGTACATCCAACATACTATTGTTACTGTGGAAATGTATTTTTTCATCAAGCAGGACATTTTATGAAGAGGCATTTTTTTTGTAAAGTTATTAATTAAAAAATTTTTCATTTGGTAATAAGTTCCGAGGACACGCTGTGGCGCAGTGGTCGGAGCCTTGATTTCGGCAGCCGAAGTCCGAAAGAGACATCTTTAATAGGAACTGGGGCACCAAAATCTCGTCCATGTTAATTCATCCAAAACACAATCATGCTCCTTGTCGCGAAAAGAGTCATCAAATACTCATCCTCTACTTATGAGCGGCCAAGTTTTACAGAGCAAGGACACCTTCAATCTTGTGAGCGTCACATTTGAAAGTAAACTTAACTGGCATAAACACATTGTATCTATAGCCACGGCAGCTTCAAAAAAGCTTGGATTTCTCTTTCGAGCAAAAAAGTATTTTTCCGCTTCTAATTTATACACTTTATATGTGTCTCAAATCCGACCTTTCTTGGAATATTGTTCTCATATCTGGGGCATGACGTCCCCCACAACCCTAAGCATTCTTGATTCTATTCAAAGAAGAGCTATTCGTCTCAATAATGATCCTTTACTTACAGGTCTTCCCTTTCTTGCCCAGCGTCAGGCTGTGGGGGATTTATCGCTTTTTTATAGGTACTTCCATGGCTTCTGCTCTAAGGAATTGTCCAGTATAGTTCCTCTACTCACGGTTCCTAACAGAGAAACTCGTGGTTCCGCGCGTATGCATCCCTATACGGTCCAACTGGACAGGCCCCGAACTTCTCACTTTGTTCGTTCTTTTATCCCTAGAGTTTCTAGATTGTGGAACCTGCTGCCCGCGGAGGTATTTCCTTTCCCCCTAAATCTTCAAGTATTTAAGTCCCGTGTCAAAAAACTCCCACTTACCTCGCTTAAAACACCCACGGTACGTTAGTATTTAGGCTTTTATTTCGTGGTTTGTCCAAAGATAAAAAAAAACTAATAATCTTAAAATAACGCCCGTCGTGGCCCTACCGCGTTGTCTAAATTATAATTCTCATATTCATTAATCAGCCCTCTGTATTTACTGCTGGATATATAGGCCTCGCCCATTTCTGCCCATCGACCTTGGTCCTGAGCACTTTGCATTCAGTTTGTAGTCATTATTCTTATCATAATATCATCCATCCATCGCGTCGGAGGTCCTTACCTTATAATACCGAGTTATCGGTTACTCATTTGTATAACATGTATTTAACTGTTATACTATTCTTTAAATAATACTAATAAAATAATAAACTTAAAAAAAAATAAAAAACACAATTTCGCTCTTACTTAAAGTTTAAATAAAATGAATTGAAGTTAGGTAGAATCAGTTTTGGTAAAACAAGGGGTGCTGGATATAATTTTTAAAAGACTTATGTCTTTTTCTTTTACTAGCCGAAAGACTATTTTTGAAATTCTGCTTTCTGGGCGATAGTCAAGGTTTAGCAAGTGTGTATAATAAAAAATAACTTACTTCAATGTAATTAATAAAATGTCTCTATTATCATAGACCTTTTTCAATATACAGCTATTAAATAATTATTCTTTAAAATATTGTATTTAAATTTTAAAACTTTTAGTTTATATGAAAAATTAGATAATTTGGAAAAATATTAAAATTTTGTAGCAATAAAAGTCATGCTGTTAAAACTATTTTAAATTAATATTTATTTTTATTTTGTTTTAAGTTAAACTAATATTACGCAAGGCAATAGACTTAGCATCAAAAAATGCTACCGTTTAAAATCCGGGCTGGTGCGGTTATGTGTGGTCAGATCTTTAAGGTCTGGCCACACATCATCGCACACACAAAATTTCAGCGCCGTAAGTCATTATTAAAAACCCTTTGCGATAGACAAATTAATAGATGCCTTGTCTAAAAGGTGCTGTGAAATGAAAATACTGCATAGTTCTGGGCCTGAAAAACGTTGACGGAATGGGAGAAACAATGAGTTAAACATCCAATAACCCGACACTCACGGTAATCTTGTACTTAAGTAGGTATAAGTCAACGTGAGCTATCACAAAGATAAAAAACAGCAAAAGTATCAATAAATTACGTGTAAGGTCTCATTGTATTCAAAATGTCATTTAAATGACAACTATACTCTCGAAATTAATAGAAAATAAGTGAAAAGATTAACTAATCTATGTTTGTCAAATACTTATTAACATACCAAATTTCATTTTTAGTTTAAAATCTTAAAAAGAAAAAAAAACAAAAAGAATTTCCTGGAATTTAAAGAAAACTTCGGTACAGCGTTGATTTTGGAGGGTAGCCCGGGAGGCGACATTCTCCCAGGAGCAAAAAAATCCCCCGGAAAAGTAAGCGGTTAGTTAGTTCTGGTTAGTACCTACTGGTACACCTAAAGATCGTCTTTCATATTTTTTGCTCTTTAACTTTTTTGAGAGTAATACTTATTTGTTTTGGATTCTTTAGGATCCTTTCCGGAAATATTAAACTCTTCACTCTCCAGAAAAAACTTCTGAATCTAACAATAAAAGAAAACCTTTCCTATGCCTAATAGTACTTGACTTTAAGAAGTATGTTGCTTTATTAGGCTCGGGTATTAATAATACCGGATTTATTTAAATACTGCTTGTACCGATAATTTAAAAATATTGCAAATCATATTGACAGTGCCATTAACCTAAAAAAAAGGAGGAAACATTTAAAAAGTTTTTTAAAGTTTTGTGTTGTAGGGTTTTGTTTTACACAATTATAGAAATACATTTGAAAAAGCAAGGTTTTAAGTATTTTTACTTCTTAAAACTTTTCGATTTTGTGGGCGGCAGCCGTTCGGTAACACGAACATTTCCGAAGTTGAAATAAGAACAAAATGAGACGCGACCTTAAACCGACATAAATAAAGCCACACACTATTCTTATTAAGGGAGTCCTTATCCCATTATGCATCTGCGCAAGCTCATATGTCAAAATAAGGCCGGTATTATTAGTGCCTGTTCTTATTTTACTGTGCAATATTTCTTCAATTAAACAAAAACTACACCATCTATTATCTTTAACTTTAATTTATACGGTAAACCCGAGATTGGAAATATAATAAATGCATAAACTCGCTTTCTAAACGTTATAAATCACGAGCCACGAATCGTTTTGACCGGCGACCATGTTCCTGTATTTTATGCAATCTGGCCCTATTGTTTAAGGTGATTATTACCGCTGTTCAACTTGTTTGTTTCAAACAACAAGGTAAACTAAATCAATTCATTAAAAACTTTTAACAGTTCTAAAGAGTTTTGGTCTTAACTATTCGTAAATTGATATATCTAGTGACAAATTGGAAGCTTTGTTGAGCTTTTGTTTGCTTGTATAATTTACTGCTACCTAATGGCTTTAAGCAGTAAGTTTACACTTAAAAGATACATTTTAATTTTGTTATAATAATTTAATTACAAAATTTTCTGGATAGTAGCAAGGTGTTAATAATTTACTGAATGGATTAATTGCTCAATTTTATATTATTGCCATAAAAATGTATAACTGCCACTGTTTTCTAATATTAGGGCGGGTATATTGAGTAATTTTTTTAAGTTGTCTCAGTTTAGGTGTTACGCCAAATTTGTGTAATTGCCGATTTCACGTGTTCTGCA
Organism: Listronotus bonariensis; assembly: GCA_014170235.1. Taxonomy (NCBI): domain Eukaryota; kingdom Metazoa; phylum Arthropoda; class Insecta; order Coleoptera; family Curculionidae; genus Listronotus; species Listronotus bonariensis. Next base: position 61,853 of record JACEGR010003425.1, read on the forward strand.
AAATTGTGCCTAATTCTTGAAATGAGCAGTAGATAAAACTGTCGCATAGGGGTAGACATGGTAACTCATTTTTTTTTAATTCACTTTATTAAAAGAAGATTTAACTAACCACAACTAACCCATATCTCTTTAAAGTGACAAAACAGCCTATTCCACGAATTAAACAAAATATTTATCTTGCCAAATACATCAAATTAGCAATTACACAAATTCGTAACATAGAAATTGACAATAGTTAAATAATGCTAATAAAAAAAAACAACAAAATAAAATTTAATCAACGTTAAGAAAAACGTAATAAAGATATTAATTTATTTAGATTTTTTGCTGTTTAAAAACAATTATTTAATTATTTATAAATTTTTGTCCAACATATTTTAGAGTAATGACTTTATAATTTTTTTGATAAGCAAGTAAACAACACTTTTTGATTTTAAAATAATATATTTCTATGACTCTTTGTTCCTAAAATACAGAGGGGATTTTATTATAGCTAGAAGTGCTATTGTCGAAATGTAATATAAAAGTTTTAAATAAAAAAAATATTTTTTATGTCATATTTATTTTTATGAATTTGTATGTAATGTTACAAAGAGCATAATATGTGCTTTCTAATAGAGGCTCTAAGTTTTGAAATATTTAGAACAACCCAGATTTTTATAGGAAATAATAAAATGTTGTTTACCATATTTTACTTTAAGATATCTCTTTAAAACCCTAAACATAGTTAGCAACGTAAACTATAGAAACAATAATTTAAGCTGACAAACGGCTTCCTTATTGCCGACTACACGCGGAAGGAAGCGAAGACATTTAAAGTGCTTTGACTATGTTTGCTTGCACAACGAAGCAATATATTATAAAATTCAGTTAATTATTATATTGTTATGTTGCCGCTAAATACAAATTAATTACATGCAAGGCATGTCATAAATATTTAATACCTAAACCGAATAAATTTAGTTGGCTCGGTTTATTAACAATAGATAGTTTACACAAAATTGACTTTATAATTAATATATGGTAGACATTTAAACTTACCCATTTAAAAATTACCTGCTAGAAATATTGCCTAAAAAAATAATTGTGACCAAATGACCATTTATAATGTATGTACGGCTACTTAAAGCAAGCGGCACACTTTCTAATCTTACCATCGGATACGATTCTTATAATTTTATAATCTAAAACCTTTAGAAAAGCAGATCCAAAACTCGTGTGCTGTGGTAAAGTTAGATAGTAGAATGTGTTTGGCCGGCCTTAGAGCTGCCGCATACATCCTTCTATAGGACACGATCCTTAAAGGTCGATTAAATATAAGTTTTTATGACAGTGACGCATAAATCTGATCCACTATTGACAGGATGTCGGATGAGATGTATTCGTTGGGTTCATAGACATCTATAATCGGTCAACCATCAGATGACCGGATCCGAGAATCATCAGAATCATCAATAGGAAAGTGTGTGCGATAGGTATAAAGCCGGACACTTACACTCTGCTTTCTTATCCTGGTATTAAAAAATACTTTTAGATCCTATTATCTGAAGTTGGATTGATTGTAGATTTTATGCCCCTGACTCATACATTTGATCAAATATCGGATCGGATGTATGCGTCACTGAAATAAAAATCTTTAATTAGGCGATCTTCAGTTAACTGGATTCATAAAGCAAGTTTAATGTTAGGAGCAGAAAGTAGGATGTTTGCGGCCGGTCTAACTCTAAATTTCTATTAAAATACCTTTGACATTACATTAACAACATTCTACAAAAAGACTTTGCAATACCATTTTAGTGCAACGATTTTGAAATTTTATTTTATTAAGAAAGGTAAAATCTATTTACAGGGTGTCTCTAATGGTTCTAAACAATATGCTATTACAAATTTCCCAGGGGGCATTTAAAGCAATTTACATAAGTCAAAAAGTTGATCGTTTGCATGATAGAGGGTGTCAAAACTAAATTTTAATTTTAGATGTTTTTAAATACCCTATTTATTATGTGATATTTTTTCCACAAAATTTGATTTTGCGGAGTTTTATAAAGTGGAAAATCAAAATATTTTCATGTTTTTTTTGTCAAATGTAGAGGGAGCTACCGGCATTTTTTTGCCTCTGTTGAAATTGTCATAATTTTTGTTTGGCCCGGTATAGTATAGCATAATTCTCTCATATTTTTTAAATAAAAAAGGTATACCTAGTTAATATCGCTACGAGTAACCGTGTTAAGATATTTTAGTTTAAACATTTTATTCCACACAAAATATTTTCATTGCGCTTTAGCTACGTCACCTGTGTTTGTCAAAAATCTCTGTACAAAATGGCGCCCCAATTTTCTTAGTTCATAATACAACGATTTAACACAAAAAGTTAATCGTTTACGAGATACAGGGTGTTAACGTAACAAAATAAAATGAAAACTTTAACACCCTTTTTATAAAAGAGAACAATTTTTTGACCAAGGTAAATTGCATTGGATTGTTGAATTTGGGCCCATGGTAATAATTTGTACACACCTTTTAGAGCCTGTCGGGTTGCCTAGACAACGCATAAAGAAATACAAAGAAACATTTTTGTCTGACGGTTGCTCGTAGCAATATTTACTAAGTATATCTACTTTTTTTTGTTAGAGAACTATACGAAAATAGGAATTCTCTATCATACCTATAACATACCAAAACAAAAAAAAAAATGGTTATATTAATAAAACTAAAGGACTTTAGGTGGCTCCCACTACATTTTCACTCTGGAAAACCTTCAAAATAAAATTTCCTGGAAAAATAATAAATAATAAATAAAATTTTAACAGCAATTTTTATTAAATTAAAAAGGTAATTAAAGGTAACTTAAATAAAATGAAAGCTTTGAAACCCTGTGTCTTGCCAGAAATAAACTATTTGACCAAGGTATATTACTTTAAATCCATGTATTTGGACCAATGATTTTTAATAACATTTGGTAAAAACTTTTTAAAGAGTTATTTAAAAGTATATTTTTTTGAAAACTTTTTAATAGGCTTTAATTATTCTCAAAGGCCATTCCAGTCAATAAATTATCAGAATAGTTGTTAAAGCACCTAAAATCTCCCATTATATTTCACCCTATTTTGACACCATTGTTTTACCGTATTATGTTTGCTGTTGGCCTGCTATTTTGGTCGAAACCATTAGGTAAACTGGATCCATTCACAAAGAGTTTTGAAGGACCCTAGAGAATTAATGTTTTAATTCTGCTGATCAGTAGACTTAAACAGATTATTTTACACAAAATTGGTTGTATTTAAATTAAACAATGTGGCTCAATGACATCATTTAAAAAAGTTTTTTTTAATGAAATGATTTAAAATAGGACATGTCCTCTTACAAATAATTTAGGAATAAATTATATATTTTTGTGCCATGTTATATGGTTTTGTTGTACTAAAACTTCAAAAAATAATTAATTAAAAAATGGGAAATACGTTTATTATTATAACTTCTAAACAAAAATAACATTTATTGTCTTTAATAACTCCTTAGGAGCGTAAAAATAAAGAATTTTGTCTATTATTATTTGACATTTAATATCAAAGGTCTTTAGTATTTCCTTTACAAAAAGCTACAAAAATTGTAATTTTCAAAGCTAAATAATAGTAATTTTTTTTTATTTTGGTTTAATTTTGTCTTGACAACAGTGGCAAACTTGCCACCGAAACTTATTTTTAGTTTTTTATTTGCTTCATTAAATTTTTTTCTAATTTTTTTGGTTTTTTAATCTGACTTGGCGTGTACCCAAAAAATCTATTAAATAAATTCGCCGAACCAATATAGAACATATCTTCAATTCAGATTAAGGTTGTTCTGGAAAATATCTAATCCGCCATCTTTTGCGGCGGCCATCTTGTTTTTTTTTAATAGTAAGCTCTATTCTACTAATCAAGCACTTACATTTGATACCCATATTAAGAAAGTTGTAAAAATATATAATATGCCATTCTGTGGCAGCGGCCATCTTAAATTTTAAATTTTTCATAGTGAGCTTTATTCTAACAATTAGGCCTTTTATTTGATAGCCATATTATTGTTGTTGTGAAGTAGAATGTAATCCGCCATTTTGTATCGGCGGCCGTCTTGGAATTACAATGATGAAAAATGTATTATACTGTACTGTCACCAAGATTTATAGTGTGAAACAAATTTAAAATCGATCTGTCCCCAAAAAGGGGGCTAAATTCCAAATACTAAATTTTATCTAAACAAATAAATAAACGAGTTATGCTAAGTAAAACCATTTAAAAATGAGAAAAACGTTTACTATTATTTTTTTTTAACAAAAATAACAATAAAATAAATAATTTGATCTATTATTAGTTTTTTATACAAAAAAGTTAAAATAATTTAGGACCTATTTACTATTGATTAAATTTTCTCCCTTTCATTATGTTTTTTTACATTTTTTACCATGTAAATATCTGTTTTATTTTCTTACCCTTTTACTTTTAATTAGAAAATGTAGCCTTTGACAAACAAAAACACCGTTCAGGTAAACCACCTGCCCTTAAATTCAAATGCAATTTGGTTGGGTTTTGTTTAATCAAAATAATAGATATTAAAAATAAAATATTTAAAAAAAAAGGTAGATTAGATTAGATTAGATTAGATTAGCTTGAAGGTGGATTGTAATCCTCTAACACTGCAACCTGCCCAGGTTTATTGTGTATCCTTTATCCCTATGTTAGAGCACACTTTCCAAGTCGGTCTTTTTAATCAGACTCCATAAACTTGAACCTGGCTCCTTGGTAAATATTGCAGCTTTAGGTTTTTCTTACCCAGCTTTGCAAACCGCAGACGACAAAGGACTTCGCAGTAGCACCTCATGTGTTCTGCGGTTTCTTCTTCTTCCTGGCCGGACCTGCATATGTTTTCTTCTGCCAGGCCTATTGCTTCCAGGTGTTTATTCAGTCTGCAATGACCTGTTAGTTGACCCTTTATAATTCTAACTGCCTTCCGGTTGTAATTCAGAAGGTCTTTTGTAAATTCCAGCGAGTATGCCTTTATAAATTTCTTCGCCTGACGCTGTCCTGCTGTTCTTATTCACCAGTCTTGGGATTCCCTCATGATCCATGATCTAATAGATGACCTTGCTTGGCATGACGAAATACCACAGTAGGGCTCGGGGCCTACCATTGCCCTGCCACCACTTCTTTGCCAGTTTATCGGCTTCATCATTGCCCTGGTGTCCCTCATGGTCTGGTACCCAGGCAATAGTTAGCTTGTTGGATGCACCCACTTCTTCCTGGGCGGTTACGCAGTCCCACACCAGCTTAGAGCTGATCTTGCATAAACTGGCCGCCCTGATGACTGCCTGGATGTTCGAATATTACTATGGTTTTACCCATGTAACTTCTTCTAGTAATTTCCCTAGCACATTGTTCTATGGCTACAATTTTCGACTGGAACACTGTAGGGTGTTAGGATTTAATTTAATACAAATGCCATTTTCATGCAGTGTGTTGATCTTGTTTGTTAAAAATAAAACAATTTTTAATAACATGTGGACATGTGCTTTAAAAAGACACTTCTTACTTGTTTTTAAAAACAATTGTTTTTCCTAAAATTTAATTATTTAGTAAAGTGTAAGTAGTTAAGTATGTAACATGTTAATGTTTAATTTTTTTAAACACTGACGAGAAAAAAAAGAATAATTTAAAATTGTTCATGTTATTTTTTGGCAAAAGTAAATGGTGATTATTTATTCAAAAAGCAGTATTATTATTAAATTAATATTAAAAATAAAATTCTTGCATTATCAAGAAAACGAAAAAAAAAATACAGTTATGAGAGAACTTAGTCACTTATTTCTTGTCTTTTGTGTTATTAACAGCTAAAAGTTGTCAAGTCATTATTTTAAGGATCTTATTATGGCCGATATTATTTAACTTTTGCAAGAACAAATTCCTGGGCAGTTATTGGAGCTCTGTTGGTCTTAGTATCCGAGGACCCAATTTATTCCAAAAAGAAATGATAATAAATTAAAACAAAAAACATCTATGGCAGATAATATCGCCAAAAACAAATAACCCAGCGCCTTTTAAAACAATAATTTAGAGTTTTAAGTTTTTAAAGAGCAGAAAAACCAAGAAAATAACGTCCTAGTGAAGCGGAATTTTTCTATTTTAAAAATACAAACTTGTAAAAAACATCAAAAAGTAGGATTTAAAATATCCCTTATAAGATCTGGCAAGCCAATGTTTCTGAGACTCTTAGTATTCTACTGTTATTTGAGAATTGTGCAATTCTGTACCATAATTCTTTGTACTTTCAAATGGGAAAATTAACATCTTATCGCTGCCAAAAACATATTTTAGTATTTTAGGATACAGACATTAATTAAGGCTGTAATTATTTTTCACTGTCTAAAATATTTACTTTAGAATCAATATAGAAATGTAATGGTTCTACCAATTCTACCAATGTTCTATCTTCCCATAAAACTCTTTTATATTCATGTAAACCAATAAAAAAAGATAATTTATTGTCTGGTGATATTAAGATTTTTTTAAATTAAAAAATTGAAAAAGAATCCTTAAAACAGGTACCACCTAACAAAGTCAATTTAAATATAATAAACAATTTATCTTTTTAAGTAATATTATATTGGAGCCTATCCAAGTGAAGTATTATACTAAAATAAAACAGAATATAGAATAATTTTAACTACTTTTACTTATATTTTTAATATGAAAAACGCGTACAGTTGTAAAGAACCTAAATGATTTCGTTCCGCCATGTTGGTTTAAAAACCGATTTATGCTCAGAATATCCTAAAAGCCTTTTAACATGAGTAACTCGGTTGGTCACGATTTGACCAAACATGAATTACTCTGTCCATATTTAATCAGGTTTTTTACAAAATATACAACAGTTTTTATTAAAAAAAAATTGAAACATGCAACCATATTTTGTACCACCGCCGCGGAAGAGCATGCAAATAGGTAGTTCAAAATGCTCAAAGCTCAAAGAGTTAAAATTATATGCATAAAATATCACAATTTTAAAGTATTTTAGTCGCCCGTAAATATTATCACTTATACTGTTCTATTCAGAAAAAGCTTAAGTTTATTGTTACCTCTTATAAACTTATCGATTCTTCAGGTTCATTATAGGATTAACTCAACTCACTACGCCACGTAATGTCGGAGTGTAACCTTTATTATAAAATTCATTTTATAACTATAAAAGCTGTAAAACCATCTTTTATGAGTGCTAATACCAAAAATCCTTTTAGTTAAGTAATAACGTAGTAAGTGTTCCCTTATCTATTATTATAGTGAATTAAAAATAAAGACTTTTCGATGAAAGTCCTTTATAACAGATCCGATTTTGAGAACTTTTCTTTTACTTTTTGTTTTTATTTATACTATTTATATTCAGAAATCTCTAAGAGAAGAAAATAATTATTTGTTAAGTTTAAACAATATATATATTGTTTATACAGGGTGGTTGAATTAAATAAAAAATAAAGTTTTTTCATCATAGCTCTTATACCAATTTAGGTATTTTAAACAAATTTTAAAGAGGTCTTTTAGGCATCAAAATATTTTTTAATCTAAAAAAACAATATTTTTACCACTATCGTCCGTGAGATATATACGATAAATATTTTTTAGAAAGAAATTGTACACTGTATTGGTTTCTAAAATAAAAAAATACTTTACTAAGTTTGTGTTGAGGTTTTAAAAAATTTAATGTTTTACTAATTTTTTTGTTCGATGTACAATTCTCGAGTAAATAAATACAAAACTTTTCTTGGCATGGTCATTTATTATCGCTAATATCTAACTTTACAGTAAATAATATAACCTTGATGTATTATTAAAATAAAAATTAATTTCCTACTTGAAAATTTGTTAATACATCAATCTTTTAACTTTTTAATCATATAATGATTGGTAAAGCAAACTAAGTACTAAAGATATGTTTTATACTGGTTAGGCGGATTCATTTATTCGATGGTAATTTGTTGGGTACACGCCTTAATCTGGGAAAAACTAAAAAAAATAGGGCAATTTAAAATTGACTTAAAAAAGTAAAATGTTAGTTCAACGATTTTTTGGATAAATTATCAAATTATTATTTAAAAATTGGTCAATACGCAATGTTAAATTTACTCTAGAAAAAGAAAACAATTTACAACTGGATATTTTATTAAGAAATAAATTAAAACAAAAAATTACAGAAAACCTACACATACAAATAGATACCTAAATGTTAACTCAAATTACTCAATTATGGTCAAAATGGGAGTTGTAGAAAGTCTATTTGATAGAATAAAAATAATTTGTACTAATCAAAATATAAACACTACTAAAAAGATTTTGTAAGTTAAAAATAATTATTCTCTTGATTTTATAAATAACTGTTTTCTTGAATTTAAAAATCCAAGATCTAAATCAACAAAAACAAAATCATACAACCTAAATGAGAGTACAAAAAATTTTATTTATAAGATTTCCTGTGAATGTTATAAATTTTGTATAGGTTAAACCTGTAGACCATTAGCTAAACGCATAAAAGAACACAGAACATACATCAAAAGTACAAAATTTCATAAAGCTAAAATTTATCACAACACATTTGGTAACAATAACAGAATAAACTGGGATGCTTCAAGCATTTTAGCAAAGGAAACTTGTTCTTAAAACGCAAAATTAAAGAAAATGCGTATTTATTATTAAATAAAGATGACTGTGCAGCATTAATATCAGTTAATTTAAATAATACACCTACACTTCCTTTGCTAGACATTAAAGTATCTTTAGGAAAACTCAAAATCAAATAGTTCATCACCTTTTTTGTATTATACATAATAAAAACACCAGTTATGGTCTCAGTCAAAAATATTATCAGAATTTCCTAGAATTCAAAGCTTAAATTTTTTAAAAATTTTAAACCTAAATATTAGTTAACTTTTAAATTTTTATTTTACTTAAATTTATCTTGACAACTGTGGCAGATTTACCACCGAAACGTCGAATTTTATTAATAACTTTTTGGGTTAATTTCTTTATTTTGTTTCAGGCAGCCGGCCAGTCCATAGGGGTCAATGGGGCTGAACAGGGTCAGCTCGCTATACCCCGGGACCAGGACCAACGAATTACCATCAAATAAACTAAGTTCTCTTATCATGACTATCATATATGATTTGACCATGCCATGAAATTATTTTTTTCTAACACATAAACCATACATCCAATTAAAAAAGCCAAGGGATTAAATTTGTTTAAAGCCTAACAAGAACCCAAAAATATTTTTTTTAGAAAATTGCAGTAGCGTAAGTTTTTTAAATTATTTGCAGTAAATCAATCACCTACAACACTTTTCTTTTCTTGTACGATAAAAAAATATTCTAGTGCTTAGAGACCTTTTTAAAAATCCTTAAAATATCTGAACTGCTATAAAAGATAAAGATAATAAAAAAACCTTTCTTTTTCTTAAATTTAACACCCTGTATTTCAAAAGTGGGTTAAGACATATCTTTAATTTGAAGTTTTTTTGTGGTTTTTTGATAAAAATCACCTTTTAAAGTTTTTTTGGAGAGTTTTTAAACACCCTGTATGTATAACGTTTACTGCTTAAGCAAGCAGTTTTGGTACATTGGCAAATAATAGAATAACAAAACAAGCAGTATTAGTCACGCATGTTTACATGCCGGGATTTAGTTAAATTGTCTCTTTTCCTGATATTGCCTATGTGTTATGTTATTTGGCTCAACCTGTATATTGTTTAAATAAAACAAATAATACTTTACGTCCTCTAGGAGGTTTTTAATGATAAATAATACAGACAAATTGATATAATAATAAAAAAGAAGAAAATAAGGTTTTCTCCATCCGTGGACAGTCTGTATAAACTTCTTTAGCATATCTAATTGTCCCAGACACGCTATGACATCCGAACGTGTCTGCACAGGTAACGTGAGCAGGTCTACCCTAGAGTGTGTGGTCACCATTCGTTAATATCATGCATAAACTTAACTATAACTGTTACTAAAAATACCACAGAAATTTGCATTTTGTATTTTGCTTAAATATTAAATTTAATCCATGAAGTTCAAACAGATTTAAAAATTAATTTTTACCAGATTTTAAGATTCGACAACACCATATTTTAGGTAAAAAGTTTGGATGCGCTTAAATATCTCTAAAACCGCTTAAGCTGCGTTTACTAAGTTTTGGAATTTGCATTTTTCTAAGAAGTAGAATTAAGCAGGGATATTGCCATTATTGCCAAATATTCCAGTTTTGCTCAATGCGTAATATAGTTGGTATTTTAAGTAAAATGCCCATATTTATTCTTATTGCAATAAAAGAAGCGTGATAACTTAAATACGATTCCAAATTTTATAAATTTAATATTCACCAGTTACCAAGATAGACAACAACGCAATTTTATTAAAATTTGGCAACAATGTTCATATTATTTATCAATTAGACATGCCTAAAAACGTATTAAAGTTTAAAATATATTTTTAAATACTTCTATGTTATACATTACTTACTAATTTTTATCACTTAGTGAATCTACGGGTGTCGATATTATTAAACCAAATTATTTTATAGCTATATTATACATTTTGGGACAGGGATTGTTATTATTTTATTAGCTGTCTGAATACACACTATAGTAGTTTTAATTGCCAAACTCTCAAGCCTATTTACACTTTCTCACCTAATGGTTAGATCCTAACAATAATAATAATGATAAACATCTTTTATAGAACATTACAATGTAAAATGTTTTTGTTTTAAGTTTGGGCAGAAACTAAATGCGTCAATGCCGATCAGAACAACAAAACCTAAAACTATAGCTATATAACCCTCACTTACCAGAATAGCAGAACTAATCCGAGCTGACCAAATTAATGTTGAAAATAATTACCATTATATACCAGGTTAGTAGGTACCAAAGTATATTTTCAGTTTTACACAAAATAAATTAGTTGTGTTATGATAAACCCTAATTTTTCTACCTACTTACCTGGTAGCTAGGGAAAATCAAATGAGAAAAATAAATTTTCGACATTAATATGGCATTTTTATACAGGGTATTTTCTAACTTCGGTACAAAACTTAAGGGTGTGATTTTCTATGTCTTTTTATGAGAAAAAGTTCTTATAAACATATGCTTGCTTTATTTCTGAGATACAAGGCATTAGAGTTTTTAAGAATTTTTTTTTAATATCTAAAAAGCCCTTAAACTGATTTAGATGATATTTGTTTCACTTATTTATTAGAATAAGGTGCTTGTGAAGCTCTACCTTGATTAGGATTATTGAGTCCAGTGGCGTCTCAGTGAGCAACAAAGGCAATATTATTGTAAAAAAAATAAGGCCACAGACTTTTACAAAATTTTTATTTATATATTTTTTATTATGTAATTAAAAATACAAATTTTCAACCATAAATTTTCTTTGTATATATTTTTGTTTTCGAGAAAAAAAATTAAGCCAATTTAATTTCTTCTAAAAAATAACCATATACAACATGGAAAAAAACAAAAATAAAAATAAACAATTATTTGCCTTAAAATAAATAAGCAGTTGTCGTGTTTTATCAGAAATCGTCATTTTCCTTATTTACTAAGGTTAGAGTTGTTAATTTTTAATTTTGGATATTATTTATTGCTGTTAATAAATACTTTTTGGTATCAATTAAAGTAGGGGAAATTTACTTTCTAAAAAACAAAGTGAGATATAAAGAAAATACAAAAAAAGTTGCATTTTTAATTGCTTAATCGAAAAAAAATATATAAAAACTTTAAAAAATCAGTAGCGTACTTTTTCTTCCTAATATTGTACTAAATAATAATAATCTAGGTTGCACTTTACAAGCGCCCTATTACATTAGGTATAGGTATACCAAATTTTATCCAAATCGGTTGAAGCGTTTTTAAGATATTTAAAAAATACCAACATTTTTTTTAAACTTTAACGCCCTGTATTTTAGAGATGAAGCAAATCTTGACAAATGTTCATGGATTTTTTTTTATATATATAAAGAGGCGTAGGAAATCACCTCCTTGGGTTTTAAGCGTAGTTAGGAAACACCCTTTTATAATAACTTAGCAAAATTAGGGACCCAAATTAAAAGTTTGGTTTTTAAATTTAGAGTTTTAGTATTTTACTGTTAGAACCATTTTTTACAATTGGATGTCATTGAGTAAACCTGTTGATTTTAGGAGAATATTAACCACATAATTACTATGCAGAAATCAAATTTTAAATATTACCGATACCGGCACATTTCTCATATATTAAAGTAAAATATTGCTATGCGTTAAAAACAAACGTATCTGATTTTGCATCTAAAATTTTATTAAATAGGGTAAGGACCAGCCTTTATCTTCAAAAACCTATTAACATGATCCAACTCTTTAATTTTTAGGCATTTTTAACCCATTTTTATACAACACAAAGTCCACTTCATTTTCATAAATTATCAAGATTCATTGCTCTGCGACCAAACATCCTTAAAGCACTTGTTATGTATGGCAAAATTAAGCGCTTCCGTCCCTACTCCGCAATAAGAAAGCGGTTTGCCAGCAAAATTACGGTTTCTATCGCTTACAATATTTAAAGTCCTATAATACATTTAAGTGCTACACCCATATATAAACAAGGATTTATGAAGCGAAACAGTAGCCAAGCACTACCGTTACTGCTGCCACCATGCTGCTTTATCGTCGCTTGCTTTTGCTAAAGCTGCTATCTTTCCCATAAATTGTCGCAATTAATAATTTTAATATGGCGAATTGAAATTTGTGGCTTTGCAAGTATTCTTGGAATAAACTTTGCTCTTAGAACTGGTTTAAATATTTAGTTTGTAGAAAACATAATAAACAGCTTTATAAAAGCTTTAAACTTCTAGGAATATCCGTAAATTATAAATGCCGAGAAAAATGGGATGATGCACATATCAAATTTTGCAGTATAAACGCTAAGATGCTTCTTTGATAGACAATGTTATGTTTGGACTTTCATTATGCCAAGAGATAGACACTATAGGACGAATATAATGATATATGATGAATATCTTTTCGATAAATTGTCGCAATTAATAATTTTAATATGGCGAATTAAAATTTGTGGCTTTACGAGTATTCTTGGAATAAACTTTGCTCTTAGAACTGGTTTAAATATTTAGTTTGTAGAAAACATAATAAACAGCTTCATAAAAGCTTTAAACTGTTGGAAATATACGTAAATTATAAATGCCAAGAAAAATGGAATGATGCACATATCAAATTTTGCAGTATAAACACTAAGATGCTTCTTTGATAGACAATGTTATGTTTGTACTTTTATTGTCCCAAAGAGATAGACACGAATATATAAGATAGACGAATATAATGATATATGATGAATATCTTTTCAATAAATTGTCGCAAATATTAATTTTAAAATGGCAAATTAAAATTTGTACCTTTACGAGTATACTTAGAATAAACTTTGCTTTTAGAACTATTTTAAATATTTTATCCAACACTTACATATAATATCTACATAATTAATCAGATTTTGAGGATATAAAGTGTACTATAAGTCACTAGTGAGCTAAAGTACCCTTTAGCTCACTAGTGAATTATAGACTTTAGCTTACTAGTGACTTATACTAATTCTTTATTACTTCCAACATTTCAAAAAATACAAAAATTTTGTTGCTGGTGTTGACAATGACAAGTAACAAATAATGGATGACGTTTTCAAATTATTTTCGATATTAAAAACGATTTATACGAAAGTGTTGGATAAAATTTTGTATTAGACACGTGAGTTATTAGATATAAGTCACTTAAGAAAATTACCTCTCTCGCCCTTCGGGCTCGAGAGTTAAACTTTTCTTGCGTGACTTATATGTATATAACTCACTTATCTAATAAATAACTATAGTGTGTAGAAAATGTTATAAACAGCTTTATAAAAGGTTTAATCTTTGGAAATAAACGTAGGTTTTAAATACCGATGAAAAACGGCATATTGCACTATGATCTAATTTTGCAGTATACACACTGATGATGCTTCTTTGAAGGTGATAGACAATGTTATGTTTTTAATACTTACTTTCTTGGACTTCCATTGTCCCAAGAGATAGACACCATAGGATGAAGCTGCTATCTTTTCGATAAATTGTCGCAATTAATAATTTTATTATGGCGAATTGAAATTTGTGCCTGTACAAGTATATTTGGAATAAACTTTGCTTTTAGAACTAGTTTAAATATATAGTGTGTAGAAAATGTTATAAACAGCTTTACAAAAGCTTTAAACTCTTTAAAATATACGAAGGTTTTAAATACCAAGAAAAATAGGATATTTCATCTGATAAATTTTAAAGTATAAACATTTAGATGCTTCTTTGAAGGTGGTAGACAATGTTAGGTTTGTAATACTAATTTCTTGGACTTCCATTGTCCCAAGAGATAGACACCATCCGACGTTTTGAAGGACAAAGCTATTATCTTTCTTATAAATTGTTGCAATTAATAATTTTAATATTACTAATTGGAATTTGTGGCTTAACGAGTATACTTGGAATAAACTTTGCCTCTAGAAGTGGTTAAAATGTTTAGTTTGTAAAAACATAATAAACAGCTTCATAAAAGCTTTAAACAGAAATATATGTAAATTTTAAAAACCGAGAAAAATGTAATGATTCACTTAACAAATTTTGCAATATAAACATTTAGATGCTTTTTAAAGATGTTAGACATGTTAGGTTTTCAATAATATTACTTTCTTGGACTTCCACAGTCTTTTATTTTTAACTAATACACGGCGTTTAGGATAATGACTATCTCTAACCGGTTTTAGGTGATTAATAAAACTATCTACTCTTACAAAAATACTACTACTTATTGACTGCCAGATATTTGGTGTGTCGATCACAGGCTTGCTAAATACGTTTCTGTTGTTTTTAAATGAAAGCAGCTTTCTTAATTTTTTATTTTTTCCAGTGTTCTTACTTGTTAATAGTTTTGGCCTTTGACCACTGTATGTGGTGATATTTTAACCAAGCATGATCGTTCACTCCCGATCTTGACATTACACCTCATTCCGTATGTTTTTATGTTCCCTTATTCTAATTTCTAGTGTTCTTTTTGTTTTCCTTTGTAAGAATGCTTTTTAACGTGGTCTGGAATATAGACGCTGTTTTGATGTTGTACTTGTTTGCAATTTTGCGGATCTTTTCTAAATTTATTTAACATACGGAATAGTCATGAATGTTTGGCCTTGTTGAGTCTTGTTCAGGTCAATGGTTTTTGACGTGTTTTTATATTTGTCTATTGTTTTCTTTAAAAACCTACTATTTTATCCATTTTGTTTACAATTCTAAATTAAAATATAGGGGCCTAGAACAGGGTCTAAAAAAAGATTTTTAATTGCGACGTTTGAACCGTTACAAGTAGATATTTAACACTATTCTAATAAAGGTTTTTATTATGTTTTCTATATAACAGAAATATAAAAATAAAATTAACTTAAAAATAGGTGGTGTCCCCATAAAAAAAATACTTAAAAAACGCGCTGTGGCGTTATTAAAAACAAAATGTTATAATACTTATTACCTTTTTTCTATTTTATTAAATTAACTACAACTAATAAATTTTATATATTATACCTATCATTAACTTAACACCTTTCTTAACTATTTAAAATATTTTACACAAAAATATTATTATTCTTATCTGATTTCAAAGGCACAGTTATGTATTATTTAGTTAAAGAAAAAGGTTTTACCTTATTAATAATTTTATTTTTAATTTTTTGTTGTTTTTATTAAGATTAACGCTAACCTAATTACCTCTTTTACAAAGAAAAAAGCGTTAGAGATGCAAAAATATTCTGGTAATTAGGCAAAATAAATTACTTTGTTTTTCTTGCATTGAAAACGTGCAGATCAACAATTGTAATATATTTTAGTACACAGAAAAATTAAACACGAAAATAATTTTTTTGTTGTTTAATATTAATAACATTTAACATAACGAAATATATGTAAAAGTATGCTTAATATAAAGAAAGTCCCTATTTTAAAGATCTAACATTTGGATTGTTCTTAAAATTTATAGTTTTAATAATATTTCCATATTTGAAAAACCTATTTTGTTTATGTGAAGGGTGATTCACGGTCGATGGTAGGTTAGACGTTTATGGAAAACGGAACGCAGAATTTTTCTGAAAATTTAGCATCTTACATTTTCCTTCCTGTTCTATCGATCTAAAATATTTTCAGCATTGCGACGTTGCCGCTTCTATCAAAAAGTCCTAGAAACTTTATTTTTTAAATGGAACACCCCCTATATTAACAAGTTTTTATATTGGCCTTTTTATTATAATACTTTTTTGTTAATATTGCCCTATACCTATCTCTATCGGTTTTCGAGATAAAAAATAATTTGTGTTAAATATGGTCCAAAACATGGCCCTGATTAAACTTAAGTAAATTAGTGCTCTCAATTCATGAAAAGTTGATGTTTTGGTGGTAGTTTAGACAGACACGATGTATTTAATTAACACCGAGAAATCGACTCCATATCATACAGGGCGTGCTAAAATTATTAATATTTCCGTTATTCATAAAAGGGGTCAAAAGATCATTTTTTCAAATGAAACCCCCTGTATATTTCTCAATAAAATAAAAGATGAAGAAGAACGCTTTAAGATGACATATCATGTCCCTATACCTAAATCATCAAGTTTCCTTAATAAAGCCGCTTTTTTGTGAAAAGATATTTTTTAAAGAATTTAATTTCAAGTAACCATGGAAATATCAAGCTTATAACAGTTTGGTGACTTTTATAAGTAACTTATAAACAGTAATTGACGGTGTTTTAAGTTATCTTCCAAAATGAACGCAAATATTGATTATTCAAACGAAGTTCTTATAAAATTATTTATTTTACTTGGACAGTGTGATCAAATCATTGCCAGAAGTTGCAGAAAATTTACCCAAATGTATCCTGAATTAACACCAATGAACGAGAGGAAGTTTGTACGACTACAAAATAATTTTTATTAGGTATGGCTTAAATTTAAAAGCTCTTCCAACATTACTAAAACCTGTTACTTCAAATGAATACAATATTGTTAACGTTTTGGCATATTTTTATGCATATCCAGAAGCTTCAATTCGTAGTGCAGAAGCAGATATGGGTGTATCATATGCTTCAATACAACAAATTTTGGAAAATTACGAAATGCATCCGTATAAATTTACTAAAACTTAAGCCCTTAGCGGAAGACTTTAAACGTAGAGTGCATTTTTGCAGGAAACCCTTTTAATATTTACACAGGAGAATCCAAAATTTTACACAGGACGATCCAGAATTTTTGTCAAAAATAGATCCGTGTAAAATAAATAATTTCATAAGAACTTCGTTTAAATAATCAAAATTTGCGTTCATTTTGAAAGATTATTTTAAACACCGTCAATAACTGTTAAGTTACTTATAAAAGTCACCAAACTGTCATAAGTTTGATATTCCCATGGTTACTTGAAATTAAATTATTTAAAAAATATTTTTTTACAAAAAACCGGCTTTATTAAGAAAACTTGATGATTTAGGTATATGGGCATGATATGTCATTTTAAAGCGTTTTCTTCATCTTTTATTTTATTGAGTAATATACAGGGGGTTTCATTTGAAAAAATGATCTTTTGACCCCTTTTGTGAATAACGGAAATAATAGTAATTTTAGCACGCCCTGTATGATATAGAGTCGATATTTCGGTGTAAATTAAATACATCGTGTCTGTCTAAACGACCACCAAAACATCAACTTTTCATGAATTGAGAGCACTAATTTACTTAAGTTTAATCAGGGCCATGTTTTGGACCATATTTAACACAAATTATTTTTATCTCGAAAACCGATAGAGATAGGTATAGGGCAATATTAACAAAAAAGTATTATAATAAAAGGGCAAATACAAAAACTTGTTAATATAGGGGGTGTTCCATTTAAAAAATAAAGTTTCTAGGACTTTTTGATAGAAGCGGCAACGTCGCAATGCTGAAAATATTTTAGATCGATAGAACAGGTAAGAAAATGTAAGATGCTAAATTTTCAGAAAAATTCTGCGTTTCGTTTTCCATAAACGTCTAACCTACCATCGACCGCGCTCGTAAAATTACTTAATGGAAAAAATATAATAAAATTTGACAAAGATAACAAAATATTTTAGGCAACTTTAAAAGATAAATGGGACCAAATAAAAATCTTAAAACGTTTAAAGAAAGCGATTAGATATGACATAAACATGTAACAAGGGCACCCTATTTCATGGCAAGCATCTCGTCAACTGAAGTGGGCCCCAGAGAGTCAAAAAGAAAATTAGAAACGCCGTGCCTAGGAATACAAAATGTACGACCCTAAGCCTTGCTGCTAAATCTTCTAGTTTAGGTTCAGAAAATCTGTTTTTTACAGCAATTTTGTGAAGGGTCTTTATCGTGCTGATAATACATTTCCATTCTGATGCTTAGAGGAACATCCTCAGTTCTCTCCTTTGGAGACACCTTTTCTGAAATGTGGACCAATTAAATAACTATCGACTGATACCACACCACACGTTTACCGAAAACTTGTGCTGGAAAATTAGTTTCGACTGTTGCGTGTGGATTTTGGTCCGACCATACATAGAATTGTGAGTATTATTGATGCCATCATTGGGTTAAGGTTGTTTTATCAAGCAAAAGTATGCGCGATACAACAGGTGATTATATATCCAACCAAAATTGTATACGCTTATCGCAATCTTCCGGTTGCAAGTGCTACACGCTGTACATGGTATGGATATAGGCCTTGCTCGTGTTGAGCGTGTTGATTACTCTCTTTTTGTGGAATGACCAATTGAATAGCAATTCTTCGTGAGCTGGTCGTTGCATCATCTTCTACCAAATTCAGAATATTTTCTACTTCATCTAAACCTTGTCGAGTGGCTCGTTCAGATGTTATGTTACTACTGGGCAGGGTTCCGGTCTCGCAAAGTTGTTAAAAACTCTGATAAATACGTTTTTGTCCGGATTTCTCCGGTGTGGAAATCGTCGACGGTATTCTTGAACAGCAGCTGTAGCATTTCCATTACAGAAGCCGTAAACAAAAACCATATTTGCATATTCTAAATTTGAATAGATGTGTGGCATTTTATAAGACTTTATTCGTACAAACTCGAAAATGAACGCGTCAAACACACTGAAACTGACAAATGTCTGAACAACAAAACGGACCAAACAACCGGTACTTATCATTTGTGATAAAAAGCGGTAAACTTTATAACATTTTATTTACGCGATATTTTGAAAACAAATGAGAATCGAATAAGAACATATGGATTTTTAAAATTATTTTTACGTGTACAATACACTCCTGGAGTTTGGTGCGTTCCTCCCGACGGTAAGTGTTCTATTAAATATCCATTGTTTTAATTTAAGCCCTAAGTTTAAGTAATATCGGTCTTAATATGTATATTGTAAATATCTCACAGTTCTGGGACTTCTGGTTTTACGGAAAGTGCTTATTAATTTGCCTATTAAGAAAATAACACTCTATATATTATTATTTTTGGGATTCTGAACAAGCATTTTAGCAAATTTTGTGTACGAATATAATGTCTTATACTTAATTTTAATAATTTTTGTCAAAAATAACGTTTGCAGGCCCGAAAATATTTTCCTAACCTGTCGTTGTTTAATTTAAGGTAGTACTACAGGTGTCAGAATTAATTTTTAGAAAATTATGGAACTTAGCATCCTGGTACTTTATAATTTAAAAATAAGTTACAAATATTATAAAATAATTGCTTTAACATTGATCCTCATGGGAAATCGCGGATGTTATTTTGCTTCACAAAAACTAATGTTCAGATTTCAATGAAAGTTGTATCAACGGAAGAAGAAACAATTCTAAACATTTTGGCTTATTAAAATCCGACCTTCAGAGCTTGTGATAGGAGTAATTTATACATAAACGAAAAAAATATATGCTATGTGACGCCGCCGTGAGGTTAAGGGCGATTTCGGCTCATTATGGTACCTATTTTGGTTGACAGATAAACAATAGGTTAAACTTCAATTTAAATCAAAAACATACCAATTGATTAAAAATAAAGTTTAAGCCATTGTTTATCTGTCCATCAATAAGGTACCAAAATAAGCCGGAATCGCCTTATGATGCGCCCGTATATATGTTATTATTTATGTATGTATATCCTTAAATTTATGTGCTACTTGACCTTGTTTTACCAATTTGTCATAATTTTTTCAGTGACTGTTTTCCCTTTTAATCTTTTTTTTTTGGTGTAGGTATAGGCTGGTTTGGAGATTTTATTAGTAAATAAACATTACATTTTAAAACCGATACTTTGTTTAAAGATCCTTGTGCAGTAGTTTTTGCGTATCATATCTATTGTTTTTACGCAGCGGTGCCAAATATAAATACCACGGTAATTAAATTACCCTAAGCACCTATTTGACTCTTGAGGTATCGGTAGAACTACCATAATTTTTTTTTAACAGGACCCAATTTAACATTTTTTTATAAACTAAAAAACATTTAAACAGTGTGTAAGACATATTTAAGAAAAATCTTTTTTTTTTCTTAATGGAATTTCCCATATATCTGCTTAGTTAGCATTAAAAATTTACAGAGAGGATAATAAAAGTCCCCCCACCCCTTTATTTCTTAAGTGCGATAAAATATTAAGATCGGGTGTGGGCACTAGCAACTTTTTCTTTCAATTGAAAAGGGGCACATGTAGCTCCTCGTGTCAAGGGCCTGTTTGATTCTCTACCCATCATCGATTTATTTTTAAATAATTACTCATTTAATCTAGAGTCAAGCATTTGAATTTCAGCAACAATTCGTACATATACAGTATGGTTTTCTAAAGTTCTCTTCCCAATAACTTTTGAACAGGACTAGATATTAGAATCGGGTAAAATATGGGTCAAAAGATATCATTGAAATTATTTATTGGTATAAAAATATCTTTGGTTGCGTGGCCAGTGTTAGGGGGACACCAGTATTTTTTCAAATGAAAAGGGCGGTTATGCATCACCTTGTTTTTTTGCTTTTTGATTCTCTACTTAACGCCACTTTGTCTTTAAAAATCATCCCAGCTGTTCCAGAAAATCCAATGTCATTAAAACCACACTTTTTTACAGTATTTAATCGAAATTTCAAATGGTTCTGAGTCTGGAATATATGGCTGAACCGATTTTTAAAAACAAAGAAGCGGTAACCGCGTTTTCCATCCGAAAAGAAGTTGCTAGTGCCTCCTTGGTACTAGGCCACGTGACTGAAATTACTCTCATTCAAAAGATAAGAAGGAGAGGACTTTTAGTAAGATTGTGTAAAGTTGCCAATCCCTAAAAGTTTTAATTTTCAAGATAGTTTTAAATATTTATTTTTTTATGGCCAAAACCACAAATTTAAAGTTAGGTTTTAAATATAATATTAGTTCGCTCTAATGTCGTTGAAAGACGCGTAGAATTACATAAAAAATTTAGCATTTGATTATGGAATTGGATATTTTAGTTATAAACTGCACTTAATATTTAATACGAGCAAATGTATCGTTAGTTAACTTAAAGTTGCCTGCAGCTTGGCAATAGTTGCCCTAGTAGTAAATGATACATTACCAATGGTATATTATGCATTAAGGTAAATAAAGTTTAGGTGCGGGTATGCGGTAATACGACAAATAAAGCACTGCTCTGTACCAAGACGTGTTTACTCTACCACTGGGTGAAATCTAAATGTAAAGGTTACTATGATTTATGTATACAATATACGAGGTATATTTTGTCAGGCATATTATTGTAGGCTAATGAAGACATTACTAAGGAATTACCTGTTAAAGTTATGTATATTAGTGTATTTAAATAATATTTGCTTAAGAGGATAATAAGGATAATTTTAATACTCTTCTAGCACTTTTTTTTAATTTTATAATAAGTTGGTATTGATTTTTTATTTTATTCAAATATTGACTTATACCGGGTGTCAATAAATCTATTAGACAAGCCATTGCTTCTAGAGAATCAGATATATTAAAATAAGACTTAATAATATAAGTAAATGGTATGGAAAGAGCGGAGTTTTTGCATATTTCTTACTTTTAAGTTACTTTCAGTTTAACCAAAAATGACTTTAATTTTGAATTCCTGAGACAATTTTAAATATTAATTTGACATTTTTAAAAGTAATTACGCCTACTTGATTTTTTAAGAGTCATTTAAATTGTTAGACCTAGATTCTTTATTTATAACTTTAGTTTTAATCTAATCGCAAATAAATAAGTATCGTTCGATTTTTTAAAAAATAATTTAATTGGAAAGTGCCTGTCTACGTGCAAAATAAAAGCCATATTTTGCCAAATTGCTTTATTTTTATTTTTCTTATTAATCACTAAAACTTTTCGATTGTATTTTTCTGACATGATTTGGGTCACTAGTTTAATTTGCATGGTCCTTGGGATGCAGTATTAAAAATTAAGTAGGCTGAAAAACTCTTTAAAATGGCACATTCTGACTAAAAGTTTCCTCAGGAATATAAAAATGATTAAATGTACAATATTTTTATTTAAAAATCAAATAAATAAATATAAATAAGTTTTTCTTCTATATAAACCAATTGCATATAAAAAAATATTTATGATACTAAACAACTTTTCTTAAATTGTTTTTTTATATTATGAAAAATAAAGGTACTTTTCTCTTTAAACAAAATATTATTTGGCTAATGGACATTTCATTTTTAATTTTTTCAGTTTTCTAACAAGTTTATAAGTTTTTAGGTAAACTGTTTACCACATTTTTGAGACGCAACCATTGGCCCAGTTCTCGTCTGGCGTCTTGTTAAGATTTTATTTTATTGCATTAAAATAATTTCAACCGAGTGCCAATGAACCTTTGTTTATAGATTGAAAGCTTTGTATTGTAAGTAACTTAATATTGAATATTTCATTATTTCATTTCTTTTAAAGCAATAATAACTTTTTATTATATTATGTAAGAGCAGAATTGTTTCTTCATAATGTATTAGAGTTTTAATTTTCTTAAAATGTTAAATAAACTTTTAAATTTTATTCTGGAGAAAAGCCAAATAATATTTTGTTTAAATTTAATCTCCCAGAAAACAAATAAAACATAAAAATACTTTTCTCTTGACAAATATTCATATTTTGTAACATACCTCGTATACTACTGCAAAAAATTAATATTTAATGATTGCATTTCAGGTTTTAGACTATGCAAAACTTTTTAAAAAGAATAACTTTTTTGTAAAATTTTATATGACGCGAACTTAAGTAGACACTTTGTATATAAAAAAAATGCTTATTTTCTTTTTTTTTTTCATTACATTGATCCTGGCTCTATGTTTTATCAAAATTTGTATGATACTTTTTCTCCTTTTGCAAATAATTAGAGATTTGAACTTTTGTTTCGCGCAAGTTATAACATTGGCAATACATCGAGATCAGTGTTGTAGACTTGGAAAAATGGTCCAAACTATATAGTAGAGGAGCACAAGAGGGAGATTTCGGGATTTACTACAGCGTAACAGATTATTAAACCGGAGGATACCTTGTACTCGGTTAAGTACCTCCACCAAAAATATTGGCCTTGTATACATGGCCGATCGTAAAAAACAAAAATATTGACATTTTCCAACGTGTCAAATTAAGATAGAGTAAGTTAATTATATGCTGTTTACTGTATATTTTATTAATTTGACAATACAGGAGTATCGTAAAGAAAGCGAAAAGCCTACAAAGTTATTAAAAAACTATATATTCTTGGGCGTCGCTTTTTTTCAAATATTAAGGATTACGAAAATTATGTATATAATCCAATACGATCCAGACGACAGTATTTTTATGACATATTATCATTTAAGCTTTGCAACTGAATAAGTGTCTATGACGCTCGAGTAAATGCTCATTTGATCACGTGAGAGATTTCACTGATAATATTAATGAACATTCAGATTGAAGTTAGCAACATAAGTTTTGAAAAGTAACATTAACAGCTTTACTTCCATCAAAGTGTTCACTGATCATGTCTCGAAAGAATACCACCTACGTCATTCATCACTCTCAAGGTGTTTAAGTTCCTTGACATTTGACTATCACTGACTTTGAAGTCAACCAAGGTCACGGTTTTAAATATCCAACTGCATCTATAATAATAGGGACAAAAAGCAGTTAAAAAAATCATTTCGTATCCCTATCCGTATGATAATGCCCTTGCGCGATATGTCTGTTCCAATCCGTTACGGTAAATTTATCAATATAGCACACCTATCCGTATCGCGATCGGTAACGTCTTTTCACTTTGGTACGTCAACATTAGAAAAGAAGAAGATTTATAACCATAAAATTTTATTGATTGAATAATTGACAAGTGGGTTAAAAGCCAAAAGTTAAAAACATTGGACAAAATGACATACATTGTTGATTTAAACACGTTATAAAAGTAGTTGAACCAAAGAATACTTATTCATAGAACATCACAAGTGAGATTTAAGCGTAACCTAAAATTTTAGTACCTACCTTGACCACGAGATAGCGAAAGTAACCCACTCGACCAATAGAAACGCGACATGGGCATCGACCAATTCTCTGATTGGTCCGGTGCCAACTTTTGCTATCTGGTGTGATATTCTATATATATGTATTCTTTGGTTGAACTAAGTAAAATCGGTGCACAATAAGCCGAGCGGCTTCAGTGCATGGGTTATCCCGGCCCTATTCTAATCTAATCTAAAGTAAAATCACGAAAAAAAAAGCGTTGGAAAAACTGTTAGGTGTCTGATTAATACCTGTTAAGTTAGGATACAAACCCTAAACAAAATTGATTTAGATAGTTGCATAAGGAATCTTAAATTACGTTACATAAGTATGCGTATACAGATGTCCGTATTATTATATTTATTATTAAATAGATTTAAGCTTGGTTTAGATCAAAACCATAAAAATAAAAATCATAAAAAGGACTGACAATATACACAATGTAACAAATCCCACAAAGGTTAAAGTGTTAAGTCGGAAACAAAAATACTCAGAAGGGATTTGAGAAAATGGTTTAGGGAACCAGTATTTGTGTAAAAGAAATAAAAAGATTTATTGCATGACCTTAAACTATTTGAAAATGCAAACAAATCTCGATGCCGTATATTTTGTATTACTGGCGACGGCGGCGCATCCAATTTTCTTTTTCGATTCTCTGGAGCCCACTTTAGTTGACAAGGTGCTTTTATGCCTTTAAAAGGTTTAATGTCATACGTTAAATGTAGACAATATACAAAAAGTTTTACTCTACCTGGTAATTCTATTGTTAAATAATAATAAAAATAATAAAGTGTTGTAAAATAATTGTTTAAATAAACAATAATATCAACAGAGTTCGCTAAATAATTAAACTTTATTATATGAAATTGATGCAATCATACTAAATGGGGATTTAATTGCGCGTCATAGAGACCTATAGGGTTGCAAAGCTTAGATGATAAAAAGAAAAACATTTTATATATTGTATAACTTTTCATGAGTGGGGGAAGCGGCTATGGATTTTTAAATATGTAAATTATTTTCATCAATTTAAAAAAACAGCCACGCTTAAAAATATAAAAATTACGTTTTTTTACACTTTGTAACCCTTCTCTTTCTTTGCGTCACTCGGAATATATATTTTTGTTATCCTTTAAATTAAAAAAATGGCTCTCAAGTTATCAGATTTGTGGAATGTTTAGCATGTAATTAACTGACTATATCTTATAGCCCAAGAGCCCGTGGGCGGCAGACCTTCGTCATTTTGTAAAAGCTGAAAGTTTGTCAGCACATGCTCCCAACATAGGTACAAGCGATGGTAGACTATGAAGTTTGATTCATAGTGGATTTGGCAGGTACACGGTACCAAAGGTTAATAAATTAAAACTTAGGTTTTGTCATTTTGTAAAAGCTAAATTTTACATTATGCTACTTGGGTACCTATTAGAAGATATATTTTTAGTCGCCAGACACTTTTAACACTTTCAACTCATTGACAAACAAATATTTTGGGGTGGTCCAATAGTCCGATAAAGACCAATATTTCTGTTATTTGACAAGATATAACCAAAAGTGTTATATAAGATTTGTAGGGTTTCCAAATGAGAATGTCCTAAAAATATTTTGATGTATACAGAGTATCCAAAAAAAGTTATTGCTTTAAGGTTAATTTAAAAAAAATGTTTTTGGAACACTCGGTATATATCAAAATATGTTGACTACATGCCTATTTAAAAACCTACAACTCTTATATAAGACTTTTTGTCACATCCTGTTAAATAACAAAAATATTGTACATGGTCGGACCATTGAGTCACTCCAAAATGTTTGTCTGCCAAGGGGTTGGAATTATCGGTGTCTGCCGATTAGGAAAATATCTTCTAATAGTTACCCAAGTAACATATATAAAATTCAGCTTTTACAAAATAACGAAGTTTTTGTTTCAATTAATTAACCTTTGGTACCTCGTACCTTCCAAAGCCACTATGAGTCAAACTTACAATCTACCATTACTTCTACCTATGTTGGGAGCATGCATTAACAAACTTTTAGCTTTTACAAATGACGAAGGTCTGCCGCTCACGGGCTCTTACTCTATTAATTTAACGCGTTTGAAGATGTCTAATCGATATATTTTTTTTTTTTTTTAGTGTAGAAAATTCCATTTACTTCTACTTTCAGGGGGCCCCCACAGGCTCATTGCTCCACCTCCAAATCCGGCCCTAAAGGTGTCCTCCGGTGTAATAATCTTCCGCGTTGTAGTAAATCCCAAAATTCTCTCTTGGGCTCCCCTACTACTATATTTTAAAGTAAAATTGACAGATACAAATTTCAGGATGGATCTTATAAAACAAGTTAAATTAAAAGAGTGGGTATTGTGGCATATCATTTTAAAGCTCGTGAGGAGTACTTTATAACACTAAATATAAAGTTAATACCTTCACCTACTACAAAATGGCGGCATAATAAAAATTGCTTAAATGAATTGGATCGTAATATTTTCGAAACCTATAACTTTATGTGTACTTAATGAGGTATTTTTTAAAGCTTTATTAAAAGGCCTTTTTAATGGTAATACTGGTATTAATATACAGGAAAGACAAAAATATATCTTTTTTAATGTAGCACCTTGTATTTTATACCGGGTGATACATTGCCAAAAATTTCAGAACTTATGACATTTATAATATTTACATGCTTTAATAAATTATTAATATTATTACAATAATTAATATGTTGGAAATAAATTTAAGATTTAAGAAAATATTCAAATATTCCTCCATTGACTGCTAGATAATTACCCAGACTAAATTAGAGTAATTTTTATTCTTGTATATCATGCTTTTTAAATGGCACCAGAGGAAAAAGTCATTTGGCGAAATATCAGGAAACCTGGCTGGCCAATTTATGGTGTAATGTAGGCCAATAACATTTCCATTAAAAGCATTGTGTGAATATTCCCGAACAGCCAGGGTATTGTGTGCCGCGCAGCCATCCATTTGGTACCAAATTTCCTGATTTTCCCTGGATACATCATTTAAAGCGGGTAAAATTAGTTCTTCGAGTAGATACAAATAAAATTCTGTATTTAAATTTTGATTAAGAAAAAATGGTCCAATAATATGTTGTCCGAAAATCCTCTCCCAAACATTTATTTTCCGTGGATATTGCGTCCTCGTTTTACCAAATCTGTGTTGGTTTTCTTTGCTCCAGTATCGGTAATTTTGATGATTGGGTTTATTGTTTAACGTAAATGTGCACTCATCAGTAAAACAAATATTTCTTAAAAATTCTCTATCCATGTTTGCCCTTTCCATCATGTCAAAACAAAATTCCTACCGTCTTATTTCATCCCCATCCCTTAGCTCTTGATGTCTTTCATATTTGTATGAAATGTATTTATGCCTTTTCAAAATCCGGAGCACTGTTGATTGATCTTTTCCTATGATATCCTGAAGTTTCCTTGTACTCACCTTTCCTTTATTTTTCTTCCACATAGAATAAAATTTTCAAGACTTTATCAGCTCTTACATTTTCTTCTCTTTGATACTCCCTAGCTTAACATCTGCAGTTATTTATTACTGTGCCTTTGGTCTCAAATTTTTTGATAGTCCTATTGACTGTTGATTTTCCGGGTATCGATCTCTTCGATTACTAAGCAGCGAACATGACTGACACCTTTTGGTAACTATTTCCTTGATTCATTGACCATTTAATCAATAATACTTTTTCTTTAGTAGTATAACTCATGGTTAATATTTTCGCTCTACGATTTTTTTATAATAATAAAGCACTAAATTTCAAAATGACAACGTTATGTCACGCTAACTGGTATTTTTATTGTTGTTCATAAATATGAGGCGATAATAATGTAACAATTTTTAAAAATATATTAGCATCTAACTAGCAAACGGGTAAACCGAAAAATCTAAAGTTTTTACCATGGACGTAGATTTGCATGTTCTTCAATAAACTTCAATAAAATTTTTCTCTAAAATTATTAGGGGAGCCAATAATTGACCCCATTAAAACTTACATAAGATTTCCTATGTCCTGCTCGGCGATGTATCACCCGGTATAGTATGGGTTCTTTTTGTATCTTGTGTAGACGCGATGTTATTTTGCATTTATTTCTACATAACAAAAGTTATTTAACGTTAGACACTTTATAAGTTTTAGGTGTCAACTTGTAAATAAATTAATGTTCCCACCTATGCAATGCTAAGTGCAGAACTCCTATAAATTAATTTTGTTAGTATATAAGTTTCAAAGACTCTTGAGAAAATTTACGTCTGTTATAAAGTGTAAAGTTTAAAAAGAGGCAGTAGGAATGCAAGAATTATTTGTGTTACTAAATTTATTATTAGAAAATAAAAACTTTAAATAATAATAAAATAAAAGAAAATTTACAGAATTTGGGATTACTGCTTTAAAAACTTTTGCAATAAATAATAGTAAAGGTGTAATAAACTGCATAACTTTTATTGTTCAAAACGTTTACACCTTTTTTAGTAAACTAGGT
This sequence comes from Listronotus bonariensis, assembly GCA_014170235.1. Taxonomy (NCBI): domain Eukaryota; kingdom Metazoa; phylum Arthropoda; class Insecta; order Coleoptera; family Curculionidae; genus Listronotus; species Listronotus bonariensis. The sequence goes on from JACEGR010003425.1 coordinate 90,968, forward strand.
ATTTAGGTATTATAAAAGCTTACAATCAAATAAAATGGTCAAGAGATTTAATGGAGCTTTAGATACCTATTTAAACATAAAGACAAATTACCAACAAAGTGGCTGGATATATGTATACAGTCGTTTTTATTAGCATATAGCTTTATAATTCACGAAACAACTGGAACAATACCTGCTGCAAGTTATTTTTGAGCGGATTTGGGCCTTTAGTTGACTTACTTACTGGACGACTTCACACCTGTAAAGAACCAGTAATAGATTATGTACGCCAACCTAATAAAGCAAGAGATACACGATGACGCAAAAAACAAAGTGACCGTATAAAGTCTCGCTATAACTTTAGAGGTAACCATTAGGTTTTGTGGTCGGTAAAAAGTTTGGGTATACAATTCAGAAAAATCAGAGGCGTTTACCAAAACTACATAACTTAGGCCATATAAAGTAGGGATATGGATTGATGACCGAATGTACCGTTCACAGGTAAAGATAAAACTTGATTAAGATGATCAAAACTTAGGAGGGGTCAATATTACTGACTTTAAAATGCCTATCCAGTTAAAAAAAAAAAATATTTTTTTAAAAATAAACCACCTAGCTTTTCTTCGATCCGAAGACAATATACAAACTTTTCTGAAACGCTCGATTTTTACATTTTCGACTTGTCTTCTGTTCTTTATTAAAATATTTTTTACACCAATTCTAGATTACTTTACATTACCACCAAGATTTTTAGAGACATTCTGAATTTAATATTTATTGTGTTAACCTAAAGAAATTGACAATTACACATTGCCATAGTTATAACTATAGTTTAATTTTATTGCAAATAAAAAAGTGTAAAAGAGGGATTACGTGATTTTATATGGGATTGTGTTCTATTATTAGGACTTATGTCGTTGTCTGATTATAGGGAATGCAAAACATTCACCACACCCATGGGACTGTGAAAATCAACAGTCGCTAACGGGCTAAGGAGATCAAAAACATCAAAGTGCATCTTCACGTTTGGCCAAATCCGCTGATGACTTTTCGAAGGCGAAACGTGGGGAACGAGAGAGGGAGGGGTCGGTATAAATACGGCTTGAGTAATACACATACATATTTGCTTCCTCGGACTTACAACCGGGACGTGGGGTTAATGGGATCTTTTCCTGGGTGGCACTTGCCAAAGCAAAGCATACTCGTGTGCAAATTTGCACATTATCCACACCAGTTTCATAATTCAAATTGCGCGCTTTCGTACCCCTTAGCTTCATCAGAGGCGCCTGTTCCGAATCCTTGGTTTCCGTCCAGTCCCTCTTAAGCATCTTCCTTTGTAGTACCGGGCTTTAGAACCCGGATGCTCGTTTTATAGCCGTTTTTGCTAGACGCTAGCTTTTAGTTCGTTGAGTGAAGGCATCAAATTGTGTTTAAGAAGGCTCCACTTAGGTAGCTGTTTTTGTTAATTTCCCTTTTTTTACCCGTTTAACTCGGACATTTTTGGTGTTCAATTTATAGCAACAAAAAAAAACTTAAGATAATTGACAACACAAACCGCATACCTTTAAATATGCTCGTCAAATAGTACATCATTCCAAATTTCCATCACACAAGACAAGACATTACAAAAGATTTAATTGTTTACCAGCTTTTTAAAAGCATATTTTCTAATTACCTTTTATTAACAAATTTAACTCTTTCCTAATATACTTAAAAACAGCTTGAAAGAGCTATTTTGACAATTATGTATTAATAATTTATTAGCATTCAATTATTATTAGCATTCAAGTATATCAACAAACTATTGAAGGTTTCTTCATAAACATAGTAAGTAATTAAACTTTATAATTATATTATAGCATAATTATTATTATGCTAGAATACTGTGTGCATTAATAATTATTCCTGTTAGATTTACGGTCTCTGAGGAAATAGGTATGTAAGTAAACACTTTTGTTTACAGAACTGGCTTTACTTTGTGTATATAAACATTAAACATGTTTCAAATATCAAAACCTATGCCTCTATGGCAAAGTTTCAAGTGATGTTTAATGCTTTGTATAAATAAACTACAGTACATCACAATATAACACAACGCAACATGTTACCCTCTTTTTTATTCAATTCGAGGTAGTTAAATTTTACATACCCTAAATAGCCATTTAAAATGAAAATAAATTTAGTTTAAAAACTATAAAAATTAAAGCACATCGAACAAATATCTTGAAAATATTTCTTTTAAATAATTGTAATGCTGCCGCCACACATTGGGCAAAGTTGTGGCCAAGCTATTTGTCGAAACATTTGGCAAGCGGACTTGAGAAAAGTTGGGCCAATTAAGACGAATGTAAACGAACTACCCGTCTACAATTGGTGTTTGCCAAAGTTTGTTGTAGTTGGCCCAATGTGGCGGCGGCATAAAACAATGATTAACGCGCTTTTTTACAATAATTTCAGTATTTTTGTTTATTATTGTTCTTAGATTATTTTAAAACATTTTTTAAACTTCTTAGTTAGATGTGCTTTAAATGGGACTTTTTAGTTTTTTCTAAAGTATTGTTGTTCTTTACTTTTTAGTTTGATATGCTAAGTAAGTGTTTTTTACATTTTTTAAACGTTATGTATTTTTAACTTTTTAGTTTGATTTAATGGAAAACAAATGGCGTGAATGGGGGTAAGCCACGCTTTAGCCAGCTCAGCCAACGAAAGCTATTAAAGGGGTAGATTATATTAACAGTAATAAGCCACTTGCTGTTACAAGGTAACTGTTCCGTGTCCCTCGCCGATGAAACTGCAATATGCCATCATCATTAAAAACAAGGGACAAGTATTTTTTATTGGCCATTAGACAATTTTAATTGGTAAAATGCACCCCTAATATTCAAACTAAAATTTTTTTTTATTTTATTTTAAATATCTTAAAACAAATTATTGGTGGACTACAACATATTGCAGTTTCGTGACATCGGCGAGGGACACCTGGTATATTTTCCTTGTTAGTTCATAAGAGAATTACATACAAACATACAAAATACATACAAGTGCAGCTAATAAAAGCGTGGTAAAAATTCTTAACAAAGTTGTTCGTATAGTCACATTCATAAGAAAAGGCGTAAAAGAATTTAATAAAAACATCTCTTTTTATTGTTAATGGTAAATGGACTTTTAAACTTAGTGTTTAAATGTGGTGATAACATGTCATAGATTTTTAAAAATTTGCTTTGGACTTGTACATAGATGTAAAAAAAAAAATTGTAATAAATTAAAACATTACTTAAATTTAAATACATATATAAATAAATATTTAATAAACAAAAAAATGTGGAAATTAAACATACATGTATGGCATTGTTACTTACTTACTGTTTATCATGAAAATACCGGGTGGTGTGTCGCCAAGCCGAACATAGAAAATCTCATGTTAATGTCATTCTTAATTGGTTTTCCTCCTAAATTTAACAAAAACAAGGTAGGATAAATTTTGAAGAGACCAATCTAACAAACCCTTGTGCCAAGTTTAAAAAAGATTTAGTAGGCGAATCTTAAATTATTCAATAAAATGTAATAATTTAAAAATTACCAATTTTTGGTTTATGTAAAACCAAACAGACTGCAGCCACCAGCAAAAAAATTGTTACATAGCTGTCACTGATTTAATGACACTTTTCACAACATCTCATTTTTTTCAGGTGCGTGTTTGGTTTTACCTGAACAGGAATTTTGAAATTACATTTAAATAAAAAATACCAGAAATCGCCAATTTTTAAAACTTGACATTAGGGTTTGTTGTATTGGTCTTTTTTATACCAATTATCTTACATTTTTTTGTAAAATATACAAGAATAGCCAATAATTAACGCCTGTATTTTTTTACATTAAATTTCCTATGTTCCGCCTGGTAACGTACCAATCCTTGTATAATCGGCAATTTTATTAATTTAAAAGAAAGGTTTTTTTTGCAATCCTGTACAGAAACAAATATATATTTTTTAATTTATATTTTTACCAAGCAGGACTTCTAATAAAAAGGCAACATTTTCTTGTAAATAATAAATTAAGTTCTTATGTAGTTTTAACTAAAGACATATTGTATACACTATGTATACTGTATTTGTTTATCTTTATTTTCTTTTAACAATGATAATATTTTACATATTTGACTAAAACATATGCTCTGAAAACCTTTAGATTTTGTAATATTTTAAATATTAAAATTATTATAATCTCTAGTGTTTCTATTTTAAACTAAAATTAAAATAAAAAGCAGAGCTAATAAAATAAACTCTATATTTTGCCTCCAGTATTAGTAAGTATATTGATCATTTGCCTAATTAGTTACATTATTAATTTTACTCGTATGTATTTAACTTGCTTTGAACCAAATATCCCATTTTAAACAATCAAAACAAAGGTTTAAATACTGTTTAATCTTACAAGCAAATAAATACATTTAATGACCGTTAGCCCAGTTCCCACCTGGCGTCTTGTTTGAGGATTTCATAATTGATAATAAAATAATTTCAACCGAGAGATAATGACCCTTGTTTAGAGAATGAATTTTTGTATCGTAAGTAATTTCTATTTCAATTTTTTTTTCTTTTAAAGAATTCAACTTTATTATATTGCAAAGTAAGGACAGAATAATTTTTTTAGTATAGAGTTGACTGACGCTTTCATCATTGGGATTTTTTGAAACTGTAAGAGATGCAGTGATCGGTTAATGGAGAGCAGCACTCTGACTTCTTCTGACAAAATGCTGCCTTGCGTTTTGCAGGGCCTCTGAGAACTCCGAAGATATTGTGAAAAAACCGGAATTTTAATTTTGTTGCTATTGTTTTCTGGTTATATTTGTTAAGATAATCTCTTAAAATTAAAAACACGTTTTTATATTATTTTTTTCGTTACCCAGTGTGACAACATTGAATTTGACGCTCGCACCATCATCAACTCCCTAATTTTTTTAAATACGGACTCTAATATTTTTTAATTTAATTATTAAATCCTTTCATCACGCAAAACAATTTTCATATATCGCCACTTTGATTTCGACGTTTCGTACAGTAGGCCCCATCACCAGAATATTGCACTATTTAACCATAATATTGCCTGAAGCATTTTTATAGTAAATGGTAAAAAGAATAAACTTATTACATATTCATTATGTTTTATTGCAATTCATTGATATCTAACAGCGGAAATTACTGTATTAACCGAAAATTTCATGAATATTAGACATAAGATACAAAAAGGTAGACAACAAATCAGCTACAAACAATTTGTATTATTTAAGGCAACTTTATTTTTTATTAATTTCTCAGCTTCATTTAATTGCAATTCCGCTTATAAATTTTGTTTCAATATAAGCAAAACAACAATATAAAAGTATTAAAACGTGCGTTGTTAATACTTTCAAAAAAAGAGTAATTATTAGTAAGGCGGCAAATATTTAGCCAACATGTTACAGAATAGGTAATATTAACTAACCGGTAAATATTGAAGAACTGATAATATCCAGCTTACCATCAGATAAAAATGCTGCCAACCAGGCAAATCAACTGCACACTCAATTTGTACATGTTTCACATATAACGTTTGGTATAAAGGTAAACCAAAATCAAATGAAATATACAAGAGAATTAAAATTACTGTAGCTGAAAATGTAGTTTTAACACTGAATTTCTTTATATAATTTTAAAGCACTATGTTTAAATATATTTTCCACCTATTAGCAAAGTTAATTACAAATAATACCAATTAATGCTTAGAGGTTATTTTGTTTAACATTTCCATGATATTAACTTTACAACTAACTTCACCGTTGGTTTAGTTGATGTCGCGTTTAATACATAAAGCATAATTTGATATTTAAGCTTCATTGCAGTGAAAATGAAAACAACAAACAACAACACTAATTTAAAGTGTGAAAAGGTTTCAAAGTGTTAAAAGGCGCTACTTTTTAACTTTATGTAGGTGTACTAGACTGAGAACTTTATCTTAGTTAATGATTAAAAACTGCTTTTTAACTGTCGGAAAAATACGCGGTAACTAGTGCAGTTATTCTTTACGAATGGGACAGCACGAGCAGTCAGGCAGGTATGGTAATCCTGGTGAGTAAACGAAGACCCTATGCATGTGTAATTTTAACGATATTGTTAATTTTAATCTAAATCATAACACCTGACCTAGAAAAAGTGAATAGCAAAGTTTAGATAGGTTTTAAAAGAGAAAAATTTACCTTTATGAACACTTAAAAAAAAAACGAAAGTTTTTTTTTATTGGTTGTAAAAATTATTTATTAACTGACCGGAGGTGGTGTGTTCGACACCTATGTTTTTTTCTTACATAATAAACACCGATTACTTAGTCACTTGAATATCGATTTTAAAAAATTATTTGTTAATTTTGTAGCTATTCTTCTCTTAAATGACGTTGGTTACGTTTCGGGCAACGTTCACCACAACTCATCAAAAGTGTTTTCGCGGTGGTCCTGAGTCAAAGCCATCAGGATCACGAAAGAGAAAGCAGCTGTATCTCCTCAATTTTTTCTCTCTGACGTGTTGTTTGTGCGAAAGTTGTCTCTTTTAGTGGGTATATGCTGATCTGCAGAATTGATGCGGAAAAAGTTATTTAAATAATTAAGGTATATTGGGTACCGTAACGTCATCGCAGAATTAGGCTTTTTGTCATGTAGCTGCATCATCAATGATTTTAATTTTGCTTTTAATATATATGTCCCATGTGTAACAGAAGCGGCTGGGGGTGTTTCCGTTTATACCCGATGGATAATATTTTGACTGTTGCGTAAACCAGTATAGCGAAATGGCAAAAATTTACAAGATAATTATTATATTGTCGCTACACACAGATTTTAGTTGGAAACAATGGTCCAGTTTCAGCCTTCTTTATTTTAATACCTGTGACACCTATTGTAAAACTAGCACTATTGCAACAAGTTTTGTTTAATGTAGAATAATAGGTAGTTTACAACTTACCGCCAAAACTTTATAATAATTAAAATTTATTCCGACACGTATACTATATTATTTACTTAATAAAAAAATAGCATGACCATATACAGGATGTAATTTTATTGATGGCTAAAAATACAGCTTATATTAAGAAGAAAATTTTAAATATACATATGTCTTTTACCTCTTGAACAACTAAGTTACAGCAGAGTGTTAAAATTTCAAAAAAATCTATTTTTTTTTTTAATATGCTTACTATTCTTTACCCAATTTTGTTTAATTTAACAATATTATTAATGACATAAAGGGGGAAATTTATCAATAACTGATTACAAGTCCAGTGACGTGTCGAGCGGCAACTGAAGGAATGTTTCTAACAAAAAAACGGTACGCCACTGACTGTGTAAATGTGTGTAAAATTTTTGTGCTTTCTTTAGATTAATAAAATTAAAATACTGCTTTTATGTATTCCAATCTTTTTCCGTATCTTGTTTAGTTTAGGAGAAAAAAATAGTTCACTAAATTGCAAGTTTTAGACCATAAAAAAGCATTGCGGGACCTTTCCCTTTGAAAATTAGGTTTTATAATTTTTAATAAGCAATTTTGTAACAAAAATCATAAATACTCATTTAAATAAGGTTTATATTCAAAATAACAGTTTTTACTAAAATAGTGTTTTGGATTTTTTTGGCTTTTTAAAAATTTTAACACCCTCTATTTCGAAAGTTAAAACGTTTAGTACATATGTTCATATGATTTTTTTCTTAAATAGGGTAAAGAATCGCATCCTGTGTTTTTGTCCATTAATTTAATTACACTCTGTATAAAACGTAATTTTTAGAAACCTTTATGCATGCAAAAATGGTAAAAATGTTTTTGTACATGCTAATGGTTATTTAAGCTATTGTTATGACTTTATTTATAGGTTATATTTTTTTTAATAAAAACAAAAATAATAATTATTTAAAAATACAAAATTATTTTGTATTTTTTTTCTCCTTTTAATGTTTTATATCTTAAATTATTAATAAAATAATAATAATAATCTAAAAATTGGGCAAATTTATTCTTATCGCAAAATGCTCTTACATACTTTGCTTTTATTGTATACATATATTTAAAGGGTAACTTATGTATAAAAAAATGACCATATACAAGTTGTTTTCTAACTACGGTACGAAACTTAAGGATTAATTGACTTTTTATAAAGTTTTTAAACTATTTCCAGATCAAGCAATTAAAAACAGAACTTTGTAGTCTCCTGTGTTTTCTTCTGTCTCTTGCTTTGTTATCAGCAAAAATAGATGCCACTTAAGGTTATTCTAAAAAGTAGCCATAAATAGCATACAATAAATTTAAAATTAAAAAAATTATAATTTTTACCTTAATAAATAAAGAAAATTACTATATTTTAGAAAATACCTAGCTACCTAATTATTATTTTAGGTCAAATAATTGTTTTTTTTCTCCTTTATATCATGTGGTCCATTGGTACTTTTAAGAAGAAATTTAGGTGATTTTATTATTTTGCTTTTTAAAATTGAAACTAGATACAAACAAATACAAGATACTAAAAAGTTGTATCAGAAAAAACTATAAAAACTTTATAAAAAGTCAGTGGCGTACTTTTTTTCCAATAATATTGGCTGTTGTACCCACTGCGACGCCAAAGGAACCAACAATCCCAATCTAAGCAAAGCTTCGCAAGTGCCTTATTACAATAAATGTGTAGTGTCCCATTTTTTTTTATTGGTAAAAGGGTTTCTAACATATTTAAAAAATGCAGGCTTTTTAATTAAAGCTTTAACGACTTGTATCTTAGAAATGAAGCAAGTCCGAACGTTTGTTTATAGGATTTATTCCTCATAAAAATATATTTAAAGTCACCTTCTTAAGTTCCGTACCGTAGTTAGTACCCTGTATATTTTTTTATAATTTTATTGTATTAGGCGTAAAGTACCTTATTATTATTACAATGGTTTTACTAATTATAAATTTACTTCAAAATTATTTAATACTTACCAAGTGTAAAAGTCAGCAACTTCAATAATGCAACTTTGTTTAGGTGTAGTTTAAACTAGTTATCCTATAACAAACAAAAAATATAATTAAAACAAAAATAAAGGCGCCTTTAATATTCAAATTTATATTCAAAATATTTGTTATTGCCTGTGACTCAGATAATACAGAATTTAAAAAATAGGTTTTTCTAAAGTCCACAGACAATTTTAAAAAGTTATTCTTTAGTAAGAATTAAAAATAAAGTTTATATGAACATTCGTCATAACAACTAACTTTTTATATAGCTTGTTCAAGTTTTAAAAAATAATTATTTTTTATAATAACTTTATAGCAATTTAATAATACCTATAAAAAATGTGTAAAAGGTCATTACTTAAATAATATTTTGGACTAAAAAATATTTCTTCTTACAGTGACGTCTGTAAAATATTTGGTGTAATTTTTTTCTGAAGGTGGAACGATTACGCCATTGCATTTCACAAAATTTAAAATATTCTCCAAAATACTCTTTTCAGTTTAGCACAAATTTCACGTAAGAAAAAACAAAAAGTCATTTTTTTAAATGATCATGTCCCCAAACAGCAAAAACTTTCCATTGAGCAATCCCCCATATGAGTCGCCACTATTTCTTGACCTTGCTACAGAGCTGGGATACACTACCAAACAATGGTTAAGCTGTTGAGCGGACATAAAGCATTGCGAGACCCGTGCTTTACTTATATGTGGGATTGCTCAATGGAAAGTTTTTGCTGTTTGAGCCGCTAATATACAATTTAGTCATCCTTATACACTGGCTAACGGAAATTTTGGGGTCTAGGTTTTTTAATGTCGCGTATACACTTGAGCACAAATCCGAATAAGCCTAACCCAAACAAGCTGATCTTTTGTTTGAAAGGAAAAAATAAAATACGAGCACGAATGAGCATCCGGTTCGCGACCGCTTCGATTATTCAAATTTGCAGTTTAAAACAGGTCTATATAGATAAAACCGTTTAAAAATGGCATATATTTAACTAGCCTATGCTGGTTTTCTAGTTTATACAAGTTATTAAAGAGAAGCAAGAAGAAAAATAGGCGAATTGAGACCTCGCCGTTGTTTGAAATGAGAAGCAGAGAATGCATGTATCTTTTGTTTTATATTACTATCCCTTATAACACAAGTTGGTTTTATAAACGTTTATAAAACATTAAAGTAGAGTTAGGGTAACGTACGATAAACGTTCTCAAACGTTCGTAAATGTTCTTTAAACGTATTTTAAAAAGTTTTTTGTCGGCAAAAACAACGTTTAAAAAACGATTTTTGTACGTTTACTGAACGTTTTTATAGTCTCTAAAACGTTCTAAAAACCGGTTTTTATAGTTTTTTTGGGACTTTTTAAAAATGTTCTCATAGTATGTTTTTTGTACGTTTACTATATATAGTACCTAAGACGTTCTAGGAACAGGTTTTAAAAAGGTTTTTGGGACGTTTTAATATGTTGTTGTATGTTGAAGTGCTAAATCTATACAGACAAATAACATTAAAATAAAATAAGAATATCCAATAAGAATTCACAGATTCAACACATAACCTTTATTTGAAACATCAAATTGTTTTTTTTTGTTATTTGTCTGTATTAATTTAGCTTATGTCTTATGTGAATGTTTTTGACATTTAAATATCAAACTACTTTTTATTTTAGATTGGGCAGAGATAACCGTATTTATTAAATTATATTTGCACATTGTACACAACTTATATGTATATACAGTTATGTCCAAAAAAATAAGAGTGCATATCAAATTTTAAAATTACTTATGTTCATATTTTACACTTAAGAGTAAAGAAAAAAAAAGCAGTTCACCATGACTACCACAATTATCAGTTAGTTGGGTTAATTATTTTAGTGAAACAGGACGCAAAAACAGCACATCATAAAATACTAAAGGAAAACAGCACATTAAGGAATACTAAACTAATCGTATAAAATTCACTAAATGCAATTTTACGACTTGCAAATGTCATTTACTAATGACAGAAGATTTGAGGGTGCGTTCCCAGCTAAAATTAAGGATTCCTGGGTACGTTCCTAACAAATAATGCTCCTCGACTATTTTTCCAGGATACAACTTTTGGAGTTATCCAAAAAAAGGTTATATCTTATCCTTAACGGTAAAATTAAAGAATTTTTAATGTGGAAAAATAATTATTTGAGACTTTTTTATTCATTTTATTTCATTATTCATTTAGGTTCAGAATACGGTCAATAAAAACGTTTCATGTAGGTTCCAAAAAACGTTTACGTTCATATAACACATTTTGTAAACGCTCTTTTTAGTCTTGAACGTTGGGACAAGTAAATCTAACAAAAGCAAGCATCTTCAATAATTTTTTAACTGTAATTTATCTATTAAGTGTACCTAAAAGGTACGTTTTCTAATCATTGTGTGTTATTAGGGACAGTACTATAGATGGCTGGGATTTTACAATGTTTTTCGTTTCTTGTAATACCCGATTACACAGTCCTGCGTTTTTACACCTTTTAAATGTGAATTAATGTTCTTTACTGAACTTGGGTAATTTGGTGTCCCTGATTCCAAATCTGTTTTTAGTTTTTTTTTCTATTACGTAAGGTTTTTGGTCAACAAAAACCAACTTAAATAATAATGCATAAATATAATCTTATGGGGTATATTTTTATAAAGTTATATTTACAAAATGAACATTAAAGATTACAACATTAAACAAAAGAAAACAAAAGAAGCACGATCTACTCTTTGATCTTTTAGAAAAATTTTCTCTTTTGCCCAAAAAGCTCCGTTTGGTGTTTTTTTCTTATACTTAGCCATAGCCCTGATATTGTTTCTTCATTTCCTTAATGTCCTGGGTGGAGCGCTCACCCTTATTTTTCACTAACATCGCCAAGGTTTGGAGGAATATAGTCCAATATGTGTGTAAAAGTAGAATTTTATTCCCTCTCTGTTCATATTGCAACCTAAGGCCTTAAAATTTGTCCAGCATGTTCCACCCAGAATTGTCACAACATTTTATCTGATCTTGAAAGTATTTGCCAGAAATTTATTTATCCCTTTCTTTAATGCTTTAAAAATAACAAAAGATTTGATTTTTTTTTTAATTAGAGGTCAGTAACTTAAAAACACTAAAATTTTAAAATTACAAATTCTTTGCAGGCCGTTGTTGTTATTTTCTAACACTTCTCCTGTGTCGATTCCATTTTTAACAGTCTTATTTTTAAGCTTGTAATGTTTTTAACCATATATTTATAAATGAAATGGCCTGTGAACACTTGTATTTTTTGTTCGGACCGGAACACGTCTGAAACACCGACCACATTGAGCACAAATTCCTTTTTAAAAGACCAATATCGCGCGGATCCTCCTGAGTCTATTCGCCGAACAAAGCATACACATTCGGTTCGCTTCGAATTTTAGTCCACATTAGAATGTTCGTTCCATTCGCATTGTGCTCATTCGGATCCGTGTTCAAATATATTCGCGGCTTAAAGAGATAATGCCAAAAAAAATTATTTTACATCAGAAGCAGGTACTTCAAATCAGGACGAGGGTTTTCCTCTTGAATGTCGCAGAATCAGGTTACAACGTGTGTTATTGTTTGTGCTACTTGCCAATTCCAGTCTTATTTATTTATTTTTATGATAGAGTGAACATAAATACCTATGCCCCATTTTATTTTTTAAACTAAGAGCCACCCCTTCAAATCAATTAAATAAAAAGTAATAAATACGTAAGAATAAAGCAATAATATACTTTATTTTATTTTTATTGGCATATTCCTATTTATATATATATATATATATATATATATATATATATATATTTTTTTTTCGTTAAATTCAATCCCAAGATAATGCTTAGCCAGTCGACGTATGATTTTCATAATTATAATAATTATTTGAAAAGCAAGTTATTTAATTCATTAGTGTTGTAGATTTTACTTTATAGAATGACTGGTAAAAAGCAAACTAACCATAAGTAATAGGCCTTAGTTTTAATTAATTTAAAAAGTTGTCCTGGTGTTACAAATTTTTATTCATTAATTAGTGCTTTTAAGTTTTAAAAGAAAGTTTTTAAATCAGGGAACTTTAATGTAAATTTAAATATGCGTGTTTAATGACGTGCACTGGATTCTTTTCATAATTTAACTGCTTATGATGTTCAAAATCTCATTAAAAAATAAACAAACCTAATTAAATAAAAAATATTAAATAACTAAACCTTTACGGGTTCTTACACACCAGTATATCTTTTCTGTTCAACATGTGCTTTATAAACCACATACGATGCTTTAAAGTTTAATTAGAATGACACAGGAAATAGCACATTGTGGGGAAAATTTAATAGACCATAACCTTCCAAAACTTTCAGGTACCAGTTTAACTTCTGCAAAATAAGTAACAAACTTTCATTACCCATTTAAAAGGGTCATTACTGACGCCCTGCAATGTTTTTCAAGTTAGTAATCTTCAGATGTCTAAAGTGTCTTAACGTTTTATCCTGATTATAGGAAATAAAGGTAATAAAAATTAATATAAAATAAAACTATGCAGAAGAAAAATTTTAAGTGCTTTATTTAAATACCTTTTTACTGCCATAATAAAATATATTTTGCTACATGGAGTGAAAGTGAAATTTATATATATATATATATATATATATATATATATATATATATACTATATATATATATATATATATATATATATATATATATCTTTTTTCTCTTATATATGCTATACTCTCTTTTTCTTTCTTATATATACAGGGGTGTTATTTAATAAGTGTCCGATATTTTAAAGGTGATTTTTCAAGAGTATTTTTAAGGTAAAAGTTCCTATGAACGTGTGGTCTAAGATGCTTCGCTTTCAAGATACAGAGGTTGTCAAAAGTTTTTATTTTTGTTTATGTTTTCTTCTGCATAATTTCCTAAATAATGCCGATTTCGGAACGAAGGTGAATTGGTGCCACCAGGGGTTTACTGACATGAGAAATTTGAGTTTGTTTCTTAATTTGAGCTCTTACTTGTGAGGGCGCTAGCCACGTGTATGTCTCACTTTCAAGGCTCATGACTTTTTTGGCTGACAAGCCCTGTGTGTTACGTTTTGTTAAAGAAATGGATTCCTGAGTCATTTTTACGTAAAAAGGTTTACTCTTATGATAGATGACGCTAGGAGCAACCGATTTTCGAAATATTTTAGTTTAAAATAATCGATGCATACGCTTAGTAATAAAGTATGCTAAGTAAAGACCGCCGAAAATGACGGTTTTTGCATCGAAGCCAGCCCCAAGTCTTCAATGCATTTTGTTTGTGTTGTCATGTAAAAATTCAGACGCGGCCACAATTTTGACGTACTTTGACGTTGAC